>SMDT01003129.1:0-278188 GCA_005392925.1 Aquilaria sinensis | reverse complement strand
GGTGTTTTGCACCAACTCGGTCGTCAAGAATGCCAAGTTGAGCAGAATAGCCAAGGAGGAGGTTGCCAAACTTCGGGAGGAGTTCTTAAAGGGTCAGGAGGAGCTCTTGAAGGATTTCTCCCAGAAGATGTCTGACCTTGGTACAAAGGTTGTTGAGCTGATTTCGGCTAACAAGGCCTATCAAAAGGACAAGGGGGAAGACTCTTCCCTCCTGACAAAGGCCCTTGCTGACAATGCCGAGCTTCAGGCTGAGGTCAAGGCACTGAAGAAAGAGACAAAAATGAAGATGAAGATGAAGAAGCTCGAGAAGGAGGTCGCCGAGCTGAGGAACGAGCTGGATGACTTGTCCGTCGAAAAAGACAAGGCAGATCAAGCTACCAAGGTCACTTATCAAGACGGCTTTTGTTTTGCTCGACACCAAGTCTTGGTGAAGTACCCCAACCTCGACTTATCCTTCTTAGCTGCTCTGGACATCCTCGAGGGGCCTCGCGGGACCTGGTCAAAGATTGATCATCTCAACCAGCCCTTTCCTCATCCTTTGGCGTCGAAGGCTGCAACAAAGGACACTGGGGATGGGACATCTCATGAAGGCGGGGTCCCTTAGGTGTGCAGGGCTTCACTTTCTGTTTTTCTTTGTAACCTTTTTCTTGTAATCTCCTCCTTGTAACAAAGCGCCTTTTAATAGAATCTCTTTTTTCGTTCTGAAATTTGGCTAAGTCTCAAGACAAGTTTTCCTTTAAATAATGTTCGGTTCCAAGGGTTAATTTGACCATTTTTGGTCTAGGACCCTCGGGAAGATTTTTTTTTTTTTGCACCTCCTATTAACCATATTCGGCGCAACACTGGGTCTGGCAGAGGTTGGGCCATTTTTGTTAGCCATGTTTAGCTGACGCACCTTCAGGGAGAATGTGTGAATTTCGTAAGTAAATACTCGCGCCTTGTTCAGTTAGATTTTTTAGGTGGGGCAATTTTCCTCAAAAAGCTTTTTTGTACTTAGAAATTCCTAAGTGTACAATTTCCTGAAAAAAAATTCTAAGTATAGAATTTCTTCAGAGTATCTGAATACCATGTGTTCTTCAATTCTCCACCTTCAGCATTGCCGAGCTTATAGAATCCTGGCCGTACCTCATCAAGGACCAAATAAGGCCCTTCCCAGTTTGCCCGAAGTACTCCATGAGATGGTCTTTGGGGTTCAAACTCTGCCTTTCAGAGAACAAGGTCTCCCTTCGTGATTCCTTTTCGCCTGACACGGAGGTTTGCAGCCATGGTTACCCTTTGCTGAAAAGCTTTTCTTCTAAGCTCGGCCACTTCTCTATGTTCGTCAATTAGGTTGAGCTTAGTTCTCAGCCCGAGGATGTTTCCTTCTTCGTCAAACACTTGTATCCTAACTGACAGCTGAACCACCTCGATAGGGATAATGGCCTCCGTGCCGAAGACGAGTAAGAAAGGTGTCTCACCTGTGGCCCTTCAGGGCATTGTCCAATATCTCCATAGGACACTAGGAAGTTCTCTTGTCCATTTTCCCTTTGCTTCCCTCAATCTTTTTTTTAGACCATCTTTTATGGTTCTGTTGGACACCTCTACCTGTCCGTTGCTCTAAGGATGAGCTACTGGGCCGAAGTGCATTTTTATCCTGAGGTCGGTGATGAATTCTTGGAATCCTTTGTCAACAAACTGGGAACCATTGTCAACCACTATCACCCTCGGTATGCCAAATCTGCATACAATGCGCTTCCAAATGAATTTTTGTATGTCCTTTTCCAAAATGGCTACTAGGGGCACTGCCTCGACCCATTTAGTAAAGTAATCTACTGCGACCACGTAGAACTTTACTTCTCTGGGTGTAGTCGGGAGTGGCTCAATGAGGTCAATGCCCCATACTGTAAAGGGACAAGGGTAGTTAGCCGAGTTTATCGATTCCGAGGGCAGCCTTTGGACGTTGGCGTGTCTTTAGCAATTATCATATTTCTGGACAAACTGCCTCGCGTCCTTTCTTAGGGTGGGCCAGAAGTACACCTAGCTGAGTATTACTCCTGCTAAGGCGTCAGTTCCAATGTGGGAACCACAAGCCCCCTCGTGGACTTCTTTGAGGACTGTCTCTATGTCCTCTTCGCTGACACACCTTTGTAGTGGACTTGCGTACCCTTGTCGGTATAACTCTTCCCCGATTAGGAAATATCGTTCGGAATGCCTTCGCACTTTTGCTACTTTACGAGGGTCTTCGGGAAGCTCCGAGGCTGTAAGATACTTTTTTATGGGACTTTTCCATCCTCTTTCCAGGGTTGCTATGCTCATTATTGCTATGCTCAAGTGGCTTAGTATTTCAGTGGACTTTTTTTGACTTGGCCAGACTATCTTCTTCGGCATTGTCTTAGCGATGCACGTTCTCAATGTGTACTGCGTTGAACTTCTGAATGAGCTTTGATACAAGCTCGTGATACTTTGCCAAAGTTGGGTCATTCACACTATAGTCTCTTGCCATCTGTCGGACCATTAGCTGAGAATCACTGTGGGCCTTTATGTTTCTTACGCCAATTCTTCTAGCAAGGCGCAACCCTGCTGTGAGGGCTTTATATTCTACCATATTGTTGGTGACGTTAAACCCGAATTTGATGGCTTTCATAACTTCCATACCTTTCGGACCGCAAAGGATTACTCTAGCTCCTTGATGTTTGGAGCCAGAGGCCCCATCGACGAACAGAGTCCACTCAGGTTCATTATTCCTGAGGTTGGGTTAACTTTCTTTGGCGATGGGTACTTCGGCAACGAAATCCGCCAAAGGTTGAGCTTTTATTGCCTTCCTCGGCTCATAGGTAATATCATACTCACCGAGCTCGATGCACCACTTCGAAAGCCTTCCTGAGTGTTCTACCTTCTTCATGATGTCTCGAAGAGGCAGGTTGCTCCGGACAATAATGGGGTGGCCTTGGAAATATGGTCATAGCCTTCTGCTTGCAAGCACCAGGGCGTAAATAGCCTTTTGTAGTACGGGGTACCTGACCTCGGCACCGTGCAGGGACTTGCTCACATAATATACTGGCCATTGCTTTGTCCCCTCATCCCTCACAAGGACTGAACTCAGTGCTTTTTCAGTGACGGTGAGGTATAGTATGAGGGGTTCCCCTTTCTGTGGCTACCGGAGTGTCGGCAGATGAGTTAGGTAGACCTTAAGCTCTTCCTAGGCCTATTGGTAGTCTTCATTCCAAGGATGTGCCTCGGTACCGTGGTCGCCACCATTTTTTGCTGCCTTAGTGAGGAGTTTAAAGAATGGTCAGCAGCGATCTCCATATCTGGAGATGAATCTACTGAGGGATGTGATTCTCCCCGTGAGTCTCTGCACATCCTTCATCATCGTGGGAGTTTGGAATCTCAGTAGGGCCTTGACTTTTTCTGGATTGGCGTCAATACCTCTTTCTGACACCATAAATCCGAGAAACTTACCCACGTTCACCCTGAACACGCATTTTTCGGGGTTGAGATGTATTCTGAAGGCCCTCAACTGGTGGAATGTTTCCTTTAAGTCTGTGATATGACTATTGGGCAGTTTGCTCTTAGCTATCATATCATCGATGTAGACTTCCATGTTCCTCCGTATTTGGGAGTTGAAGACCCTGTTTATTAACCTCTAGTACGTGGCTCCTGCATTCTTAAGCCCGAAGGGCATTCTAATGTAGCAGTATGTACTAACTTCGGTGATGAAGGTGGTTTTTTCCTCATCTTCGGTGTCCATCTTGATTTGATGATACCCACTGAAAGCGTCAAGGAAACTCAGGAGGCCATACTCAGCGATTGAGTCCACCAACTGGTCTATTGGCGGCAGTGGATATAAATCTTTAGGGCAAGCATCATTCACATTCTGCAAGTCGATGCACATTCTGAGTTTGTCACTCCCTTCCTTTGTGGCGATAACCACATTACTAAGCCATTCAGGGTATTTGACTTCCCTGATTACACCTACTTCTATTAGGTGTTGGACTTCAATTTTAATGAAGTTGTTCTTATGCGCTGAGAGGCTTCATTTTTTTTGTCAGATGGGCTTTGCCTCTGGGCGCACCTTAAGGCTATGTTGGATTATGCGAGGGTCTACCCCAGGCATGTCCTTCGGTGAGTAGGCAAACAGATCTTTATTCATTAATAGGAAAGATACAAGTTTCTCCTTGTCACCTTCGGCCAATTTTTTCCCCATTTGGGTACTTCGGCCTGGGATAACTTCTATATCTTCTGTTTCTACTTTCTCGGGGTCTTTTGTTTATTCTTTCTTTGCCTGCCTTGCGAGCACGGCCTTTGCTTCCGCAGTCTGTGTGCTGTTCTTTGTTGGGGCCTTCCTTGCTTTGACAAACACCTTTCTCACTTCCCCTTGGTCGATGAACATCTCAGCATCTCCATCCTTTGTGGCGAAGGTGACGGTCAAGTATTTCACATCTGGGCGAATTGGAGGTTTCCTTGGGTCTGTCTCCCAAGGATGGCATTATATGACGATGGGACATCTATGATGATGAACCTTGTCATTGTGGAGGCAAAAAGCTCATCCTTGTTCTGTAGTGAAGTTCCCCTTAACATCAGAGGAAGGTCAATCCATCCGAGGACAGGGAGTTCGGATGGACCCACTCAGAAGGTAGGGGAGGTGACAGGCTTGAGATCGCCCTTTGGGATACCTAAATTCGGCAGTAGATGAGAGAATAAGAAGTTAGCATTAGAACCGTTGTTGAGGAGTACTCTTTTGACGTCCCAACTCTCTATCCTTGCCATGATTGGAAGTGGATCGTCATGAGGGACTACTATGGTAGACCCATCTTTCCGAAGAAGCTTTTTTGATGGGTTACCGTATTCCATCACTGAGATCTCCCTGGCTTTTCTTTTTCTTTCTGTCGAGGGTAGTCCAATGGTGATCGTCTGTATTACTCTAGCTGGAGGTGGCGGATGTCTTTTAGGACTTTGGTTCTAGCGTCTATCAGAATCATATTCCTCGTCATCTCCTTTCCTTTCTTCTTCCCCCTTCCCTTTGGGGAGGGCATCCGCAGGTAGCGCCAAAGTTGGCCCTACTTTATTAGAGACTCTATGTGCTTCCTCAGCTGGAAGCAATCCTCAGTGTCATGCCCATGATCCCGATGAAATTGGCAAAACTTCTTCATCATTTTCTTGTTTTCAGAAGTCACGGCCTTCGGACACTGTATCGGGTTTCCTTGCCTTTCTATGGCCAGCAATATGTTTGTTCGGGAGGTGTTTAGGGGAGTAAACGACATGGGTCTTTTCCCCTTTTGTTTTCAAGTTTTTCCACCACCCTCGGCAGGATACTGGGGTTGACGGCTTTTGCCTTCGGGATGGTTGATGATTAGGCTTTGATCCTCCCATTCTCAGCTCTTCGGCTGTCATGTGCTATTCGGTTCTTCGGTAGAACTCGCCAAGGGTGTCTGGAGGGTCTTTCAAGAACTTGTAAAAGAGTTGCGAGTCCCATCGAAGTCCCTGTATCATGGCGAGGATACGTATCTTAGGATAGAAGTCTAGCATGCTCAAGGCCTCTTGGTTAAATCTTTCGACATAGTCGCGAATGGTTTCCCCATTTCTTTGTGCTATGTCAAACATCTAGATGGACATCTTTGCTATCGGCCTGCTGCCAATGAACTGTTGCGTGAATGCTGTGGACAGCTCTTACAAACTCATTATTGTTCTCGAGGCGAGGGAGTTGTACCATACAGTTGCAGGACTGGAGAGGGTGACCTCAAAGCATTTGCAGATAGTGGCATCATTGGCACCGTGTAGCACCATACTACGTTTGTACTTGGTCAAGTGGGCTTGAGGGTCACTACGTCCATCATAGGTCTCCAGGCGAGGGACTCAAAAGTCACTTGGCATGGGCGTTTCTACTACCGTTCGGACGAACGGTGACTCTTCTCTTGTGAAGGTCTCAGATAGCCTTGACAACACTGGCTTCTAGGTGATATGCCTTTCTACCTTTTCCAGCCTCTCTACGATTTTTTTCATGAGGATGGTGGCCCTGGGCTCTTTTTGCTGCCTAGAGGCCTCCGGCAACGAAGAATGACGCTACCTTTTCAGGGAAGGACTTCGGCATCGGGGAGATTGTGATATTTCCTTCGGTGAAGAGCTTCGCTGGCGGGAAGTCCTAGCCCCTTTTGACCCTGTTTCTCCAGTACATCGGACTCTAAGAGGCATGTCCTCCGTCGAGGATTCATCGCGAATGTCCCGCTCCCCAAACTCCGTTGAGTAGATTCCGGGCTTCTCTCCTGACAGGGTGTTGGCGAAGATGCCCTTCGTCCCAAAGGCTGTTGTGACCACCTTTGATCCAGTTGTTGGGTCATTTCAGCCACAATGGAGCGTTAAAAATCACATAGGAAGCTCATCGTAACAGTTAGAGGACGTTGGTCCTCAGGCAAGGAAGTCCCTACGGTGGGTTGCTTGGTTGCCGGTTGAGCTTTTGGCGCGGACGGGGACTTCAGGAGTTCCTTGTCCTTAGAACGCCAAGTCTCAATGATGGCCACCTAAGAGTGGGTTCCCACAGACGGCGCTTGCCCGTCGGCATCTTTGCTGTATGACATGGTGAGCTTGGAAGGGACTTCCGGTAAAGGATGAGCGTCTGAAGAAGGGGCTTGCTGGGAGAGATTGCCTGAAATACTCAAAAAACAAGGGTTAGGAGGTCCCCGGAGTGCCTTTTAGGGGGAGGAGCCTCTGACGCCCAAGTCAGTATTTAGTAAGATGGAGAATGGTAAGAATAGGAGGTATGTTTTTTCCTTAAGAGTCCACCACCTTACTGAGGCCATTTCCCAGATATTTATAGGAGGATGTAAGGAGAAATCCGCCTGACATAGCCTGCTCAAATCATGACAAGTGTTTGGTCGGATGTAGTCCGTACCTTCAGGAATGGGGACCTCTAGCCGGCCATAGGCCGTCTTGTCCAAGAGCCGGGGCCATAGTAGGTCTACGTGTCAGGGCGTGTCCGAGGGCGGCGTGTCAGGACGTGTACAAGGGTGGCGTGTTAGGGGCTCCTTAACCGTTATTGTCGTATTCTCGAGATCACTTCAGTAAAAAAGACCTTTTCGGAACAGGAGGGTTTTTCCCCGAGGTCGCTTCGATCATCCATGAGTCCCCTCGGCGCGGATGATCCCTTTCGGGGGTGTCTTCCCCTGTCGGAGGTGGTGAGTCTTCCTCCTCTGAAGCCGGTTAGGTCATCTTACCGAGGATGGTGGTGCACCATATTCCCGAGGTTGGTGGTCTATTCCGAGGTTAGGTCACTCCCCGGGGGTGATGATGGATCACCGAGGTCGAATGGTCGAGGTGTCGTACCTTGTTTTCCCGAGGTTGGTGCTCTATTCCTTGGGGGTGATGCCCACCTTTACCGAGGGTGGTGCTCTGCTCAAGCTTGTGGGTTTGAAGGGCAATAACGCTTCGACTATCAACAAGCCAATCTATGATGCTTTTATAACATCATTCCAATCCTCACAAACCTCATAGTCCACCACAATTCAACCATATCCTCTAGCTAATGCTATTGCTAGAATCACTCAATTTCTTCAAGCAAACTCATGTCAATGGCATTAATTGAACTTTAAAACATAACTCCCTTACCTCATCTCCAAGTAACTAGCAAGAATCAAAGTCTTTTCCAATCCACTAACCTCACCAAAGTACCACCTACGTTTTAAGCAAAACATAGGCACCAAGAATCAAATTCTTGTTTCCTAACCAAAACCCAAGCTCCTAACCAACCAATAAACATGAATTCAATCAAGAACACATTTGTTACCTCGTACAAAAAATAGGGGATGGGAGAACAACACTTGCCTCCAAGCTCCAAAACCATGGTTTAACACTTGAAATGGGCTCCCAATTGTCTATATACCTTTGATGGCTTCTCTTTGCACCAAGAAACTTGGATTTCAAGGTCAATTGGAAGGCAAAATGAGGGTGGGAAGGATGAACTCGAAATTTTGGCAGCCATCCCCCACTTTCCCTTCTTATAACCCTTGCTTAACATCAAAAGCCACAAAAGTATTAGACTTAATACACTTAAGCCCCCATCTTTTGGTAACTTAGTTATTCTTGAATAATTCTTGTTTATTTCTTCAAGTTTGGGTTAAGGTTGAAAGTTAAGTTATAAAACTTCATTTTAACCACTCGGGACCAAGCCTGGTTATTTAGGATGCAAAAACCATTACCATTTTTCCTTTCCCCTGGAATCTCATTTAGTGCCTTAACTTCCCCAGAACTCAGTGAACTTTGATAAACTTTCCTATTCTTGCTATGTAAACTTGAATTAAGGTTCCAAACTTAATTTAAAACATTTTACCTTCCTCAAGTATGCTTTCCACTAGTAGGGCAATAATAGAAGGTACCAATCAAACCCCACTGAGAGTCATTGGACAGCTGTTAAGAACATCCTTAAGTACTTACGAAGGACTAAGGATGCATTCTTGGTCTTTGGAGGTGAAGATGAGCTCGTTGTAAGGGGTTACACCAATGCAAGCTTCCAATCTGATAAGGATGATTTTAGATCGCAATCTGGTTATGTGTTTTGTATTGGTGGTGGTGCTGTGAGCTGGAAGAGTTCAAAGCAAGAGACAGTAGCTGACTCTACAACAGAATCTGAGTACATTGCCGCCTCTGATGCTGCGAATGAGGCAGTTTGGATCAAGAAGTTCATCACTGAACTTGGAGTGGTTCCAAGCATTGCCGACCTGATAGAGCTCTATTGTGACAACAATGGAGTAATCGCACAAGCTAAGGAACCTTGATCTCATCAGCAATCCAAACACATACTCTGATGCTATAATCTCATCAGGGAGATCATCGAGAAGGGTAATGTAAGGATATGCAGGACTTTGACAGACAGCAACATTGCTATCCGCTGACAAAGCCCCTTACGCAGCAAAAGCATGATAGCCATTCTAGGTCCATATGTATTAGATACAAGGATGATTGGCTTTAGTGAAAGTGGAAGATTGATAGTGTTGTGCCTAAAGTGTTGGGTTTCGGGAGCCAAACAGTGCAGCGGAATTTAACCGAAACCCTCCAGGATCCAAGTGAAACAGGGTAAACCGGGTGTTCGAAAATTTCTTACCTAATTTTCGGTTGAGATCTCTCACTCAACTGTAGAGTCGAATCACAAAACCTGAACAGTTGACGTGTTCAGGCTCTCTATGGTATCCACACGAGCCTATCGGGATCACCACGCTTCCACCACGTCCCGGCAGATGCGTTTCTCTTGCGCTCGCAGTGCTAGCTTGCATCCTCCAAGGAATTGCAAGAGAATAGTGCGGCTGTCCTTTTGGGAGGCTAGGGCAAGGAGACCTGCGAATTTCTCACTTAAAAGTTGTATTTATAGTGAGACTCAACTTCCAGGCCTAATGGGTTTCAAAGCCCTAATCCAATTAGGATTTAATTTCGGGCTTAATAATGGCTCAACTCTTTGGCCCATTATTAATATGAAATTAAAGTGAAACCATAACCCAAATAATTAGCCCATGCACTCTAATGATCCAAATAGCTCTATGTGTGCGACCCAATAGGCTCTTACCACGTTGACAATGATCATAAATCACATTTATGATCATAAGCAATGAGCGGTGTCTAGCAACACATTATTGCTACCCAAGTGACAAGATTGTCGATGATTCGACTAAACCTTTATGATCATCACCGATATATGCCATTGTCCCTTTGTCCAAGATATCAAGACTAAGCACGAGACATGGAATGTGTCACTCTCGTATAGCCCAATCTTTGGTTTCTTGATTACCGAGTAGACCAACTTAAACATTGATGACATTGATATTAAACTGATGACATTGATATCATATATCAACTCATCCGAGCATGGCCATGCATTTTCTAAGTCTCACTCTATCAAGGGGCCCGAAGATATCACTCCCGTTACATAGGAGGGACAAATCCCATCTTGATCATACAAATCCCTCCGCATGATATGTGACATACCCAATGACCTCCTTCAAGTTCACTCAGTTACGAGCAACAAAGGAAAGTATCAAAGTATGTGACTCACATGTAGGGAACCTTGATGATCTTAGGTCGAAGGACTACATATACCATGATCACTATGAGAATCACTTATGACACTCATATAACGATCCATGTAGTGTTCTCATGGTGGGTCGGTCCAGTACACAAGTTCTCCAACTTGTACCCATATGTAGACTACATATCTCATATTAGTCTCCACATATGCTAGTCATTATGTATTATTGCAACCCGCTCCACAATAATACTAGACTAGGGACGTTTGAGAATATCATTATTCTAGGGTTACAATTATGTTTATTAAGTTACGTAGAAACAAAACAACAAACATAATTGCTGGATTAATGCCTTAATAAAATATCATGACTCAATGTGCAAAAAATACAATCATCTCATGATTGGCTTTTTGGGCACAACACTAACAATCTCCCACTTGCACTAAAAGCCAATCATCCATGTATCTAATACCGATGGACCTAGAATGGCTATCATGCTTCTACTGCGTAAGGGGCTTTGTCAGTGGATCAGCAATGTTGCTATCTATCGAAGTCCTGCATATCCTTACATCACCCGTCTCGATGATCTCCCTGATGAGATGATACCGTCGGAGTATGTGTTTGGATCACTGGTGAGATCGAGGTTCTTTAGCCTGTGCGATTGCTCCATTGTTGTCACAATAGAGCTCTATCGGGTCAGTAATGCTTGGAACCACTCCAAGTTCAGTGATGAACTTCTTGATCCAAACTGCCTCCTTCGTAGCATCATAGGCGGCAATGTACTCAGATTCTGTTGTAGAGTCAGCTACTGTCTCTTGCTTTGAACTCTTCCAGCTCACAGCACCACCACCAATACAAAACACATAACCAGATTGCGATCTAAAATCATCCTTATCGGATTGAAAGCTTGCATCGGTGTAACCCCTTACAACGAGCTCATCTTCACCTCCAAAGACCAAGAATGCATCCTTAGTCCTTCGTAAGTACTTAAGGATGTTCTTAACAGCTGTCTAGTGACTCTCACCGGGGTTCGATTGGTACCTACTCATCATGCTCAAAGCATATGAGACATAAGGACGAGTACATATCATAGCATACATGATAGATCCAATTGCTGAGGCATATGGAATCTTACTCCTGCGCTCTCTTTCCTCAGGTGTACTCGGACACTGAGATCTAGAAAGAGTGATACCATGTGACATGGGCATGAATCCTTTCTTGGAATCTTGCATGCTAAACCTCTTTAGCACCTTGTCAATATATGTACTTTGACTTAGGCCAAGAAGCTTTCTAGATCTATCTCTATAGATCCTGATGCCTAAAACATAGGCTGCTTCACCCAAGTCCTTCATAGAGAAACATTTCCCCAGCCAAGTCTTCACAGACTGTAGCTCAGGAATGTCATTCCTGATGAGTAGTATGTCATCTACATACAACACCAAGAAGACAATAGCGCTCCCACTAACCTTCTTGTAGACACAAGGTTCATCTTCATTTTTGATAAAACCAAACTCTTTGATTGCTTCATCAAAACGAAGATTCCAACTTCGAGAAGCTTGCTTCAGTCCATAAATGGACCTTTGCAACTTGCACACTTTATTGGCATTCTCAGGAGTGACAAAACCCTCAGGTTGTGTCATGTACACATCCTCAAGTAGCTTTCCATTTAGGAATGCAGTTTTGACATCCATTTGCCATATCTCATAATCATAGTGTGCAGCAATAGCAAACAAAATTCGGATGGATTTAAGCATAGCAACTGGTGAAAAAGTTTCATCATAGTCAATACCATGAATTTGCTTGAAACCTTTTGCAACCAATCGTCCCTTAAAGGTAATCACATTACCATCCATGTCAGTTTTCTTCTTGAAAACCCATTTGCACCCTATGGGTTTTACCCCTTCAGGTGGGTCAACCAAAGTCCATACTTGGTTTTCATACATGGATTCCATCTCGGATTTCATGGCCACTAGCCACTTCTCAGAGTCAGGCCCCGACATAGCTTGTTGGTAGGTTGTGGGCTCATCCTGATCCATGAGCATCACATCACCAGTGTGAGTCACGAGAAATCCATATCTCTCGGGCTCATGCCGAATCTTACCAGACCTACGTGGGTTCTGTGCTACAGGAACAGACTCTTGAACCACAACATCTTGTGGTGTCTGTTCAGGTTCCATTTCAGGTTCGATGTCTCCTTGTTGTTCTTGAATTTCTTCAAGTTCTACTTTCCTCCCACTAGTTCCTTTAGAGATAAACTCTTTCTCTAAAAAGACACCAGTTCGAGCAACAAACACTTTTTGCTCAGAAGGATTGTAGAAATAGTAACCCTTTGTTTCTTTGGGATACCCAACAAAAAGGCATTTTTAAGATTTGGGCCCTAGTTTGTCAGAGGATTGACGTTTCACATAAGCGTCACAGCCCCAAATCTTCATAAAAGACAAATTGGGACGCCTCCCACTCCATATCTCATATGGTGTCTTTTGAACCGATTTAGATGGAACTCGGTTTAGTGTAAAAGCGGCTGTCTCTAGAGCATGTCCCCAAAAGGAGTTTGGAAGGTCAGCTTGACTCATCATAGAGCGAACCATGTCTAACAGAGTTCGATTTCTCCTTTCAGATACACCATTCCATTGAGGTGTACCTGGTGGAGTGAGTTGTGATACTATACCACACTCCTTCAGATAGTCAAGGAATTCTCGATCCAAGTACTCTCCACCTCGATCTGATCGAAGCACTTTAATACTCTTCCCGAGTTGATTCTCTACTTCATTCTTGAATTCTTTGAACTTTTCAAAGGATTCTGACTTGTGTCTCATAAGATACACATAGCCATATCTGCTGAAGTCATCAGTGAAAGTAATGAAGTATTGGAAACCTCCTCTAGCTTGTGTAGACATAGGGCCACATACATCACTATGTATGAGTCCTAGTAAGTCATTAGCCCTTTCACTTTGCCCTATGAATGGGGCTTTGGTCATCTTGCCCAACAAACATGACTCACATGTCTCATATGATTCAAAATCAAATGAGTCCAAGAGTCCATCCTTATGGAGCTTGGATATGCGGGTCTTATTTATATGGCCCAAGCGACAGTGCCAGAGATAGGTCGGGTTTGAAACATTTAATCTGACTTTCTTGGTATTCACATTATAGATTGGATCTTTGAGGTCTAGAACATACAACCCATTGCTAAGTTGAGCACTACCATAAAAGATTTCATTCAAATAAATAGAACAACATTTGTCCTTTATTATAAATGAAAAACCTTTCTTGTCCAAACAAGAAACAGAAATCAAATTTCTACTAATAGTAGGCACAAAGTAGCAGTTGTCTAATTCTAAAACTAATCCACTAGGTAAAGTGAGAACATAAGTCCCTACGGCTAAGGCAGCAACCCTTGCTCCATTTCCAACACGTAGGTCCACTTCACCTCGGGCCAATCTTCTACTTCTACTTCTACTTAGATCCTGCACATTTGCACAAATGTGAGATCCACATCCAGTATCCAATACCCAAGATGAGGAAGTAGAAAAGTTAGCCTCTATAACAAAAATACCTGAAGTGGAAGTCTTACTTCCCTTTTCCTTAGCAAGTTCTTCAAGATAGAGCTTGCAATTGCGCTTCCAGTGTCCAGGTTGCTTACAATGGAAGCACTCCCCTTCCTTTGCCACACCACCCTTTGGTTTCAGTGCAGCTGAAGAAGAATTAGCATTGGACTTTCCATTAACTTTATCCTTCTTCTTGTTGGCTTTTCCTTTTCCCTTGCCCTTTTGAACCATCAAAATGGGCTTAGCCTTCTTAAGGTTTTGCTCAGTAGTTCTCAACATGTTGAGCAATTCAGGGAGGGACTTGTCAAGGTCATTCATGTTATAGTTCATGACGAACTGACTGTAGCTTTCAGGCAACGATTGCAAGACTACATCAATAGCCAACTCTTTCTGAAGAGCAAATCCCAAATTCTCAAGATTCTCAATGTACCCAATCATCTTGAGCACATGAGGACCCACGGGACTTCCCTCAGACATCTTGCACTGAAACAATGCCTTAGAGGTCTCAAACCTCTCATGCCTAGCTTGCTCTTGGAAAAGCATTTTGAGATGTTCGATCATATCGAACGCCCCCATGTTCTCATGTTGCTTCTGAAGCTCAGATTCCATGGTAATAAGCATGAGGCATGCAACATCCAAAGCATCATCAGAATGCCTCTTGTGAGCATCCCTTTCAGCTCTTGGAGCAGTGGCAGCAGGCTCATTCGGAATGGGCTGCTCTAGGACATAAGCCTTTCTCTCTTGTTTGAGGACTATCCTCAAGTTTCGGTACCATTTGAGAAAGTTGGTCCCATTCAGTTTTTCCTTCTCAAGGATCGATCGCAACGAAAGTGTCGATGTGTTTTGTGCCATGGTTATCTACAACAGTAAATATGCAGTGTAAGAGTCATGTATTTTAATTCATTTAATAAGGACTTTTATTAAACGATACTCCCACTATTTTCCTCAAAATAATAACCCTCGATATTATTTCGGAACACCTCGGCGCTAAGGTATTCTAGTGGGCCAAGATCCATATTTGACCACAACCTGAGTCAGCTTTGGCTTTTCTCTCAAGTTACAGCTATTTAGGTAGGCAACTCCTTGCCAATTGCATCTTAATTGCATCTTATGCAACTCTTGGATAGTTGGGTGAACAACACTTGTCCAAGCTCATCTCATGAGCTTAAGCCCAACTCTATGCCTCTAAGTCCCTAATCCTATTAGGATGACTTAGTTAAGTCAGACCCAAAGTTAGCAATTTGGATATCACTATTATCCCATCGCGCCTTACCAAGATGAACATAGGTGCTTTGCTTTGGCAAACCCACCTAATGTTGATCAAAGTCTTGACGAGTGCCAACATTTGGAAGGCATCACATTTATGACTTAATATTTGTTTGAGGGATTTTTTTCATTTTGATCTCACCAATTTGTTATCTCCGGTTGTCTTATACATGCATCACATACAAATATAAAACATGCATCTCATGCTTACAAGAAAGTAAACGTGACATGGTTATAGCCCAAACTATGCGATATTCTCAAGCCAATGAGAATATCATAAAAGCCTAAGAAAAGAAAAGGGTCTTCACAAGCTCCTTCTCTTCCTTTCTTGGTTGCCCTTTTGTTGTCACCTCCTTGGACATACCACCTTGGATGATCCTTGGACATACCACCTTGGATGATCCCATAATGCACCATTACATCAATAATAGAAACCTCGAGTTACATTCGAGGGGAGTAAGGTGAGAAGAGAATGTACAATGAGAGTGAAAAGAAAAGGCACGACTTGCAGGCCATATTTACAAGTACAACCAATCAAGGGCTATAACCATGCACCATGCTTCAAACACCAATCAGCATATCATGTTCAAATCTCATTCAACAAAGATGCATGCCAATTTTCGTGTGTTGATTAACCAGTTTTTATTTATGTGGCGCTTCGCATACGGCGGTCCCGCTGGCCTGTCAGTGGGCGGTGGTTCCGCTGACCGGTCAGCGGACGAGGTCAAGGGGAGCCGCCCTTGCGGGGGGCGTGGGGGGCAGCGCCCCCCTGCGCAAAAAATTTTCTTACAATTGCTTAGCCCGAAATCTTCTATTTTGAGAAAGTAGGCACCCGAGACTCCTCTATTCGAGCCACCAAAAATACCTTACTTTCGGTGCCCGAACAGGCCGAATCCGAACAAAGCTAGGGTTTTTGCAACTATTGCAAGAATCCTAATCCATATAGGTATCTCATACCATTCAATTTCGGGTTAATCTCATTAACCAATTAGTGTCGTTTCTTCATATATCTCATATGTTCATTACGAATTCCAGTTTCATGCATCATGAATCAATCTAATTAATCATGGCCGAAAAGCAACCGAACACATAGCATCATGCGATTCAACACTCAATCCCGATTTAGGGTTTCACCAGTAGCTCTGATACCACTGTTGGGTTTCGGGAGCCAAACAGTGCAGCAAAATTTAACCGAAACCCTCCAGGATCCAAGTGAAACGGGGTAAACCGGGTGTTTGAAAATTTTCATACCTAATTTTCGGTTGAGATCTCTCACTCAACTGTAGAGTCGAATCACAAAACCTGAACAGTTGACGTGTTCAGGCTCTCTATGGTATCCACACGAGCCTCTCGGGATCACCACGCTTCCACCACGTCCCGGCAGATGCGTTTCTCTTGCGCTCGCAGTGCTAGCTTGCGTCCTCCAAGGAATTGCAAGAGAAGAGTGTGGCTGTCCTTTTTGGAGGCTAGGGCAAGGAGACCTGCGAATTTCTCACTTAAAAGTTGTATTTATAGTGAGACTCAACTTCCAGGCCTAATGGGTTTCAAAGCCCTAATCCAATTAGGATTTAATTTCAGGCTTAATAATGGCTCAACTCTTTGGCCCATTATTAATACGAAATTAAAGTGAAACCATAACCCAAATAATTAGCCCATGCACTCTAATGATCCAAATAGCTCTATGTGTGCGACCCAATAGGCTCTTGCCATGTTGGCAATGATCATAAATCACATTTATGATCATAAGCAATGAGCGGTGTCTAGCAACACATCATTGCTACCCAAGTGACAAGATTGTCGGTGAATCGACTAAACCTTTATGATCATCACCGATATATGCCATTGTCCCTTTGTCCAAGATATCAAGACTAAGCACGAGACATGGAATGTGTCACTCTCGTATAGCCCAATCTTTGGTTTCTTGATTACTGAGTAGACCAACTTAAACTGATGACATTGATATCATATATCAACTCATCCGAGCATGGCCATGCATTTTCTAAGTCTCACTCTATCAAGGGGCCCGAAGATATCACTCCCGTTACATAGGAGGGACAAATCCCATCTTGATCATACAAATCCCTCCGCATGATATGTGACATACCCAATGACCTCCTTCAAGTTCACTCAGTTACGAGCAACAAAGGAAAGTATCAAAGTATGTGACTCACATGTAGGGAACCTTGATGATCTTAGGTCGAAGGACTACATATACCATGATCACTATGAGAATCACTTATGACACTCATATAACGATCCATGAAGTGTTCTCATGGTGGGTCGGTCCAGTACACAAGTTCTCCAACTTGTACCCATATGTAGACTACATATCTCATATTAGTCTCCACATATGCTAGTCATTATTATTGTTGCAACCCGCTCCACAATAATACTAGACTAGGGACGTTTAAGAATATCATTATTCTAGGGTTACAATTATGTTTACTACGTTACACAGAAACAAAACAACAAACAAAATTGCTGGATTAATGCCTAAATAAAATATCATCACTCAATCTGCAAAAATACAATCATCTCATGATTGGTTTTTTGGGCACAACACTAACATAAAGGCCAATCATGCAATGATTGTATTTTTTACACATTGAGTCATGATATTTTGTTAAGGCATTAATCGAGCAATTTTGTTTGTTGTTATATTTCTGCATAACGTAATAAACATGATTGTAACCCTAGAATAATGATATTCTAAAATGTCGCTGATCTAGTATTATTGTGGATAGGGTTACTATAATACATAACTGTTAGTGTTGTGCCCAAAAGCCAATCATGAGATGATTGTATTCTTGCACATTGAGTCATGATATTTTATTAAGGCATTAATCCAGCAATTATGTTTGTTGTTTTGTTCCTGCGTAACTTAACAAACATAATTGTAACCCTAGAATAATGATATTCTTAAAAGTCCCTGGTCTAGTATTATTGTGGAGCGGGTTGCAATAATACATAACGACTAGCATACATGGTGACTAATATGAGATATGTAGTCTACATATGGGCACAAGTTGGAGAACTTGTGTACTGGACCAACCCACCATGAGAACACTACATGGATCGTTATATGAGTGTCATAAGTGATTCCCATAGTGATCAGGGTATATGTAGTCCTTCGACCTAAGATCATCAAGGTTCCCTACATGTGAGTCACATACTTTGATACTTTCCTTTGTTGCTCGTAACTGAGTGAACTTGAAGGAGGTCATTGGGTATGTCACATATCATGCGGAGGGATTTGTATGATCAAGATGGGATTTGTCCCTCCTATGTAACGGGAGTGATATCTTCGGGCCCCTTGATAGAGTGAGACTTAGAAAATGCATGGCCATGCTCGGATGAGTTGATATACGATATCAATGTCATCAGTTTAAGTTAGTCTACTCGGTAATCAAGAAACCAAAGATTGGGCTATACGAGAGTGACACATTCCATGTCTCGTGCTTAGTCTTGATATCTTGGACAAAGGGACAATGGCATATATCGGTGATGATCATAAAGGTATAGTCGAATCATCGACAATCTTGTCACTTGGGTAGCAATGATGTGTTGCTAGACACCGCTCATTGCTTATGATCATAAATGTGATTTATGATCATTGCCAATGTGATAAGAGCCTATTGGGTCGCACACATAGAGCAATTTGGATCATTAGAGTGCATGGGCTAATTATTTGGGTTATGGTTTCACTTTAATTTCGTATTAATAATGGGCCCAAGGGTTGAGCCATTATTAAGCCCGAAATTAAATCCTAATTGGATTAGGGCTTTGAAACCCATTAGGCCTGGAAGTTGAGTCTCACTATAAATACAACTTTTAAGTGAGAAATTCACAGGTCTCCTTGCCCTAGCCTCCAAAAAGGACAGCCGCACTCTTCTCTTGCAATTCCTTAGAGGACGCAAGCTAGCACTGCGAGCGCAAGAGAAATGCATCTGCCGGGACGTGGTGGAAGCGTGGTGATCCCGAGAGGCTCGTGTGGATATCATAGAGAGCTTGAACACGTCAACTGTTCAGGTTTTGTGATTCGACTCTATAGTTGAGTAAGAGATCTCAACCGAAAATTAGGTATGAAAATTTTCGAACACCCGGTTTACCCCGTTTCACTTGGATCCTGGAGGGTTTCGGTTAAATTCCGCTGCACTGTTTGGCTCCCGAAACCCAACAATAACGACCAGCATATGTGGAGACTAATATGAGATATGTGGTCTATATATGGGTACAAGTTGGAGAACTTGTGCACTGGACCAACCCACCATGAGAATGCTACATGGCTCGTTATATGATTGTCATAAGTGATTCTCATAGTGATCATGCTATATGTAGCCCTTTGACCTAAGATCATCAAGGTTCCCTACATGTGAGTCACATAGTTTGATACTTCCCTTTTTTGCTCGTGACTGAGTGAACTTGAAGGAGGTTATTGGGTATGTCACATATCGTGCGGAGGGATTTATATGATTAAGATGGTATTTGTCCCTCCTACATAACGGGAGTGATATCTTCGGGCCCCTTGATAGAGTGAGACTTAGAAAATGCATGGCCATGCTCGGATGAGTTGATATATGATATCAATGTCATCAATTTGATTTAGTCTACTCAGTAATCAAGAAACCAAAGATTGGGCTATACGAGAGTGACACATTCCATATCTCATTCTTAGTCTTGATATCTTGGACAAAGGTACAATGGCACATATGGGTAATGATCATAAAGGTTTAGTCAAATCACCGACAATCTTGTCACTTGGGTAGCAATGATGTGTTGATAGACATCGCTAATTGCTTATGATCATAAATGTGATTTATGATCATTGCCAATGTGGTAAGAGCCTATTGGGTCGCACGCATAGAGTTATTTGGATTTTTAGAGTGCATGGGCTAATAATTTGGGTAATGGTTTCATAATAATTTCGTATTAATAATGGCCCAATAGTTGAGCCATTATTAAGCCCGAAATTAAAGCCTAATTGGATTAGGGCTTTCAAAACCCATTAGGCCTAAAAGTTAAGTCTTACTATAAATACAAATTTTAGTGAGAAATTTGTAGCCTTGCCCCAGCCTCCTAAAAGAGACCACCATACTCTTCTCTTACAATTCCTTGGAGGACGCAAGCTAGCACTGCAAGCACAATAGAAACGCATCTGCCAAGACGTGGTGGAAGCGTGGTGATCCCAAGAAGCTTGTGTGGATATCATAGAGAGCTTGAACATGTCAACTATTCAGGTTTTTGTGATTCGACTCTAAACCGAAATTAATTATGAAAATTTTCAAACGCCCAGTTTACCCTGTTTCACTTGGATCCTGGAGGGTTTCAGTTAAATTCTATTGCACTTGTTTGGCTCCCGAAACCTTACATTATTTACTTGGTAATTTCTGGCATCAGTTACCGACATAGTTTATTTAGTTTGTTGGGTAGTTTTAGCAGGGTTAAGGGTTAACCTAAGTGCAAAAGGACCTAAAGATGCACCAAATTTTAGACAATACCAAAAACCCTAGGACCCACTTGCTAGTACATGAACCCACATAAGTAGGGGCTTAAATGCCTTAGATTGGAAACATTCTAGGGTTCCATATGTTGTCTTCTTGCATTAGTTAGTTTAGTGGTGAAGTTGATAGTGAATGATTGGCTAGTTGAACAGATGAGTTCCTTAAAGTAGGCAAGCAATGGACCAATTTAATTGGATGTTGAGATGGTAAGTATCTAATTTTTTTATTTTTTTTTTAACCGTTGAATGTAGGAGGTAACCATGGAAGAAAGCAAGGTGCAAAGAACTCATCTAGGCGTAAACAGATGGATTCGTTCATTAGCTGTATACCCTAGGGATGAGCTAGTAGGAGTAGAGATATTACTTTTGTTATAGCCCTCCTAGTGGAATGCTTAGTGAGTGAGGTAAGTTCATAAATCCCTAACTTAAATATCTTAATTAGAGGTGAATTAGCAAAAATCAAAGAAGTTATTAAAGGTTTTGTTTGTTCTGAGTAGTCTATGGCACTAGGTTTTCTTGGGGGAAAAATGGTCATTTTACACCCTGGAGGGTCGAGTTGAGTCCCGGGAGTAAAAAAAAATGATCTTTTTGAAACCCAAAGCCCAAGTTAGCTAAGTTGCTAAATTTTTTACTCACCTAGTTACTATTTGGGGAAAGAATATTTTTCTAACTTTTTAAAAAGTTTTGGGGGAAGGGAGGATTTGTGTTTAAAACATATTTAGGGGGCAAATTTTTACCACTATTCATCCGTTTTCTAGCCCAACTTTATAGCCCATCTCCTTCCTCTCATTCTCTTGCCAAATCCTCTTCAAAACCAACATTTCATGTTTCTTGAGCTCAATTAAGCTTGAGTTTTTTTGGATTAATGTTAATTTGGTGCCATATGCCTTGTATTTTGCTTGGAAGCTAATAACCAAGTGGAACCCTTTGGAGCTTGGTTTATATGGCTGATGGTTGCTTGATTATACTAGTTCAAGGTCAATTGAGGTAAAAGATTTATGATTCGTAGTTATTTGATGCCATTCATAGATTGTTTGTGGAGAAATTCTTGTGAATTTGATGATTGGCATTAGTTGTGGAGGAAGGTGTTCATGGTGGACTAGTTGGGTTTCCAAGCTTAGTGTGATATTTGTATGTGTGGCAAGCTTGGAATAAATGGTGCATTGTGACCTAGGAAGTGTGTTTTGTAGGTTTGCAAAGAGGGAAGGCATTCCCAACTTGTTTAGAAGCCTTTGGAGGCCCCCCAAAGTGCATTGGGCATGTTTTTAAGGTTCAAGCCTCAACGGCTTGGCACCTAGGTGCCATGTGGTACTGCTACGCCCAAGACTCCATTTGAAACCCGAAGAAAAATGGCTTTTGGCATCTCAGTGCCAGCATTCGACAGCATTGACATTTTGTAGTATTTTCGCTACAACTTTTCTCTCGGGTGTCCGATTGAGGCAATTTGAGATTCCACATGAAGCTAAGATAGAGTACTATCACTTCCATGCTTTAGCCAACCCTGAATTTGTAATGCCCCTAAGCTCCTAGTTGATTAAGCCATGGGCTATAAGGATTAAGGGCTTAAGAAATGTAAATGACTTAGGACTTGGGCTTATTGAAGTTGAAAAAATATGTCTTTAATGAAGTTTGAATGAATTTTGAGTGTTAATGACTCTCAGGTATAAACATTACTTGGCCGAGATGGGTAGTGATGCAAATGATGATTTAAGGGGTTAGGAGACTTAATTGGAAGTTTTGGGTGACTAATTTAGTGGGGTTAAGTGGTGGAATCCTTTATGTGGGACAAAAGTGCTACATGCAAGAAAATGAGCTTGTTAAGCTAGTGGTTAGCCCACTTTGAGGCCAATTGGCAATATGTGGCCTCCCACACACTTCCACCTACACCACCACCTTCATCCGGCCATGAACCTCTATTATTGAGCATCCAAGGTTTGTTCTTGATGAATTTAAGAGTGCTCTAAGTATAACTGAAGCAATCAAGGATGACAGCCTTTGGTTTTCGAGGATTTGTGAGCTAATTGAGCTAGGAAGTCAAGTTTTAACATCAAGTAGCAAGAAGAGCAAGGTTCAAGCTTGTTAAGCTTCGGCCATTGAAGGATTGCTAACCTAAGGTAAGGACTAAGTAATTCATTATTCAATACATGGTTCGACAATATGCATTAGTGAATTATGTGTGCTTAGGTGATGTTAATTTCGGCCAAGGGATCCTAAGTACTATGAGGGCTAGGGTTGCTTTAGCAACTATGTTCTTTGTGCTAATTAGCTATGTTAGCAAGCATTAGGGCTAGGAATTGAGTAGGCCAACCAATTCCCAAGCTGAAGAGCTCTTGGATATGTTTGTGTTTTTCAATAAGGTTAACCAAAACTATGTTCATATGGAATTACACTTGTTATGCCTTTCAAACATGTTTAAGTGATGTGTGTGTCTGCTTGTGTGCTTTTTTGTTTGATTGTGCATGCTAACCCCTTAGTTTACTTAGTTGTTATGTATCTATATGCGTATTGTCTTGTGTTTTCATATTTCCCTTTGTAGGTGCTTGAGGAATGGTCTTGATTAAGCTTTAGCTTAACCTATATTTACACCTTTGAGGCTATGTTAGTATATATGTAGGTAAAGGATTGCTTGAGAAGTAAGCAAGTAAAGAGTAGTACTACTTGTTTGGGTAAAAAAGGTATTATGTTTGTGCTTGTTGTTGCTCAATATTCTAAGTATTTTTGGGTTACTTGTGAAACAAGTTAACGAATATGAATTTTATTTTTGCAAGCCTTGTAAGTTTAGAGTTGTGAGAACAAAGTCTAGTAAGGATGTTGCACTCTATAGCTTATGTGTTGTGGCTTATGTTGTTGATCATGTGTTTGGTAGTTGATCTTGGCTTAGACACTCTAGTTATGTTCCAAGTGTTTATGATCACTTTCGGATATGCTTAATTGTAAGGATATGTATTTGTGAACTCTCGGATGGTAGTATGTTTTGATGCTCTTGGTAGGTTTACCAAGCTCTTTGTAGATATTTGGGAAGTTGAGCACGTAGGGTGCCTAGGTCATTTTGGAGACCTACTTGTATGTATTTCTCAGTTAATGTATGTATGGATGGTTTGTGATTGGCTTATTATGAACTATGATCATGTAAAGTGAATATGTGAAGGGTTGATGCCTATAAGTATTGTAGTGAAGATATTGCCTTAAGTATGAATTATGTTCACAAATGGTTATATGTTTGTTCTCGAAGGAATAAGTGTGGGCATAGAAGTTCTTATGAGGAGGAATTGATTTAGTGCAAGAATGTGTGTTGTGACCAAGTGTGAAGTAGTGGCAAGATATATATTCATGTGTGAGTGCATTTATGCATAATTGTTGTATGTATGTGCTTTCGGGCTTAGTGTGCATGGACCACTCAAGGTTGGCCCACTTAAACACATGAATGTATGCAAGACTAATGCATGTGAAACAAAGTTTTCAAGACTTGGATTAGTGTTTTGGTTGCCATGCATATACTTGATCATGAATTAGTGTTTGTGAAATGAGCAAATGAACTCTTATAGACACTTAGCTTGTTTCAGAGAGTATGAACCTATAAGTGTTAACAGGCTAAGTGCTAGTAAGTATCCTGGGTATATGCCTGTGTCCTGGCAGTGTTCAGGTGCACCCCAGCATCCCTACCACTATGTCCTAGTGCACCTAAAGCACCTAAGAACATATAACTAGAACACACTAAAGACTTAAAACTAAGTTGCTAGTCTAGACCTGATAGACATATTTTTCTATCTTAACCATGTTTTCTTGAGGTCTAAGCTTCCTAAATGGACCAAGGGCTATGTTGGGCATGACAGCTTTTATTGGTATCAAAGCTTAGTTGCTTTTAAGAATAAATTTTGGTCTGTTTAAAGTATAGACTTGTTCCCACACTAGGTTGTGTCCACTTGTGAATATTGAGCATATGTGTGCATTGCTTGTTGATATGTGCAGGATGAGAACCTGAAACATAGGAAGAGAAGTTAGAGGCCAAGATGAAAATAGAGCTAGCCATCTAGAGGATGGGAAACCTAGATTGATGCCTGAGAGTCAATCTAGGGCAACAGAGCCTGTTAGGGCTAATGCACTTGGGCCAAGTATAGATGGGCAAGGAAGAATAGAGCAAATGATGGAGATTATGCAAGCAAGCATTGCTCAACTAGTTGCTAGCATACAAACCCTGACAAGAAGTTAGGCACAAGCCCCAGAACCTCCTAGGCAAGTTAAAGAACCTAAAGTGAGGAGGAGGCCTGGGAAAGAACCCACGCTTGGAGATGAAACTAGTGGAAATGGCAAGGAGAATGATGATGATGGTGATGAAGAGAGGAGAAACCTAAGAGCTAGGAGAGTGAGGCCTGAGGTAAGACAAGAGACTAGACTTGAAGAGGAAGTAAATCCAGAAGCAGAAAAGTTAGACATAGAAGAAATTGAAAGGCCAACCCAACTCACAGTCACCACTAAGGTAGTGAGGGCACAAAGGGAAAGGCATAGTGGTAACCAAGAGAGCACCCAAAAGCTATTTAAAAGTGGTGGAACATAAACCCTTGGTGATTGAGGGTGAATACCTAGAACTGAATGGAACTAAAGTAACTAAAAGGTTGGATAAAATTCCTATAGTGCAGGAGTATCCTAAAGTGCTCCCCATAGATCTTCCAATTCTCCCTTCTGTAAGAGAGGTTGAGTTTGAAATCAGGCTAGTGCCAGGAGCTATACTAGTATACATTGCTTCATACAGAATGGCTATAGTTGAAATGATTGAGCTAATGAAGCAATTGGATGAACTACTAGAGAAAGATTTCATAAGTCCAAGTACATCCCCATAGGAAACACCTATACTTTTTGTAAAGAAGAAGGATGGGACCCTCAGGTTATGCATTGATTATAGAAAACTCAATGCACTAACCATCAAGAACAAGTATCCCTTCCCAAGGATAAAGGATTTGTTTGATCAGTTGAAAGGAGCTGGAGTTTTCTCCAAGATAGACCTCAAATCTCGATACTTCCAACTGAGAGTCAAGAATGAAGACATACCTAAGACAGTTTTCAAGACCAGATATGGTCACTTTGAGTACACAGTGATGCCATTTGGGCTCACCAATGCTCCAACCTTCTTCATGGACCTCATGCAAAGAGTGTTCAAGGTTTATTTGGACCACTTTGTTGTGGTGTTCATATATGATATATTAGTGTACTCAAAGGATGAGGAAGCCCATGAGGAACTTTTGAGGTTAGTACTTGGCTTGCTAAAGAAGCATAAATTGTATGGCAAACTAAGCAAATGTCAATTTTGGGCTAAAGAAGTAAGATTTCTTGGATATGTAATTAATGAGAATTGTTTAGCCGTTGATCTTGAAAACATTAAGGCTATCTTAGAATGGAAGCAACCTCAAAATTTGTGGGAGATAAGGAGCTTCCTGGGGCTTGCAGGTTATTACAAGAGATTTGTGCCCAAATTCTTTGTAATAGCAGCTCCACTCACTCAATTGACAAGGAAGGATTAGAAGTTTGAGTGGGGTGAATAATGTGAAGCTAGTTTCCAAGAACCCAAAAAGAGATTAACTACAACCCCAATACTGATTCTACCAAACCCTACCAAGGAATATGAAGTATACACTAATGTTTCTCAGATAGGACTAGGCTATGTCCTAATGTAAGGGAAACAAGCAATATCTTATGGATCAAGGCAACTTAAGCCTCATGAGAAGAATTATCCAATGCATGACCTGGAATTAGCAACCGTGATCTTTGCTTTTAAGCAGTGGAGACACTATCTGCTAGGAAGTAAGTTCCAAGTTTTTATAGACCACAAGAGTCTAAAGTATCTATTTACACAAAAAGACTTGAACATGAGGCAAAAGAGATCTCTTGAATACTTGAAAGATTTTTAATGCATCATTGAGTATACAACTGGTAAAACCAATATGGTAGCTGATGCTCTCAGTAAAAAATATACTAGAGTACTCAAAACCACTGGACAACCTATTGTGGCAGAACTACTGAGTCAGACTAAGTTGGCCGAAAAGTGGGGAAAATGGGAAATGGAGCAAGCAAAAGTACTAATTATTAGGTCAAAGTGAAAAGACCTAATTCAAGAAGCATAGTTGCAAGATGAAGAACTTCCTAAGATTTATGGACAAAAACAAGGGAAGTTGTATCAGGGATTTTCCTTTAAACATGAGATACTATGCCTCCAGGATAAGATTTATGTACCTAATAAGGATGGACTTAGGCAACAAATCATAGAGGAAGCCCACTCCAGCTTGATGAGTTTGCATCCTGGAGCTTAAAAGATGTACAAAGATTTGAGATCCCATTTATGGTGGCCATATATGAAGCAAGAAATAGGTGCTTATGTGGCTAAGTGTATGATTTGCCAACAAGTCAAAGTAGAGCACCAGAGGCATGGGGTTAAGCTACAGAGTTTGCCCATACCAGAAAGAATTTGGGGTTCCATATCTATGGATTTTGTTATAGGTATGCCATTGACCAGAAAGAAATGCAATGCAATCTGGGTGATATTGGATAGATTGACAAAGTTAGCCCACTTCTTGCCTACAAACCTCACAGACTTACTAGAGAGGTTAGCTCATCTTTACATTAAAGAGATAGTAAGATTGCATGGTGTACCATATGACATTTTCTTAGATAGAGACCCTAGGTTTGTATCTAGATTCTGGAAGTACCAACACCATGCCTTAGGCTCAAAGCTAAAGTTTAGCTCAGCCTACAACCCTCAAACTGATGGACAGACTGAGAGAACAATTCAAATATTGGAAGATATGCTAAGATGTTGTGTAATAGACTTCTAGGCAGAATGGGATAAATACTTGCCTTTAATGGAGTTTTCCTACAAAAATAGCCATCACTTAGTGATTGGCATTGTCAGGATCATCCTTCAGTGCTTGGCCCAGGCCAAGAATGTAAGGAAAATGCAATAAAAGCATGAGGGACTCAATTGAAAATGTGAGTGGTGGTGCTTGTGCACAACCAAGAACTTTTGGGTCCAAAATGTACATGAGAAATGACTATGTGGCTAATGACGGAAAACAAAGATTAAGGCCTAAATTGAAAGTTCTTTTGGGTGCTATTAGTGCCACTAATACTGGTGGAAGGGAAGATTAAGCCATGCAAACTTATGCAAGGCCGAGAAAGTGATTAGAACCAATTAGTGAGACATGTGGCACTTGAACAAAAATTGCATGTCTCCACTCAAGCCGAAAACGTAATTTTAGGTTTGACTTCATTGTTGCAAGGTTTCGGGTGTTCTTCTTTGCAAGGAGGCCAAGTTCTTGAAAGATTCATGGTGGAACTAGGAAATTAAAGCTTAAAGTGAAGAATTAAGCTTGCATTTTGGTGTTTCGACCTAAGATTACCTTGCCATTGAAGTTTCAAGCCGAGCCTTGGAGATTCAAGGCATAACCGATAAATCAAGCTTGCATTTTTGGGGTAAGGTTCATGATTCTACTTTATTTTAGTATAATTCCATGTTCAAGTAGAGTAATGGCATCTAAGTGATAGTAAATTATGCTATGTGATCTTAGTTTGCTAGATGGGCATATGGTTGAACTTTCGGGTTCATATGGTTTGGCTAGCTAGTTAAAGTTAAAGGAAAGCACTAAGGTTCTTAGTAAGTAGGCCAACTTACTAGTGAACTTGGAGCTTTAGTGGATTGGAGATTGATTAGAAATGCTTGGAGTGCAAGAATTAGAATTGTGCTTGCTAGTGGTTTCGGCCGAGAATGAAATTGTGGTGTGTGTGTGAGTTGTGTGCTTGTTTGATTGTTTGTGCTTGCTAACCACTTATAGGTAGTGTTGTTATGTTTATGTATGTCTCAGCTAGCATGGATATGTACTATATTGCTTGTGTTTTGGTGTTTTCTTTGTTTTTCTTGCAGGTTAAGTTAAGCTTTATGGAGGTTAAGCTTTCGGATTAACTAAATAAACTCTTTCGTGAGTTGTAATGAACCTTACTGAGTATAAATACTCATGCCCTTATTGATTATGTTTCAGGAAAAAGAATTGAGCTTGAGTGATCAATATTGTTGTTGCTGCTTGTGTACTAAGTTGCTGCACTATTGACAAGGTATGTGCCAGAACCAAAACTTGGCTTGTTTAAGTACATGTGCAAGTCTTATGTTATGTGCCCAAAACTTATGTATTAAGTTTTCCAGGCTTGGTGTAGGTTTGTGGAACAAGTCTAGGGGAGATGGATGTGTGTTCTTGTGCCCTTGTGTTGTGGTTTGCCTTTATGACCATGAATTTGGTCATAGGACTAGTTCTCCAGTGTTTGATCTTGTATTGCACTTTCAAAGTGCTTCTCAGGTATTATAGGTAGAGTGGTATGTAAGGCATAACTTTGGTTGGATTTTGGACATTGAGTACTATTGGCATGTGGCCAAGTTGATAGTACCTGTATGTAGGCTATTTTGTGTATATTTAGCCTCGGATGAACTTAGTTTTGATGTATATATGATGGATGGTTGAATGCCAAGTTATGCCATGTTTATGTGTTTATGGATATATATCTTTTTATGATGGACCTCTTGTGAACTTTTCTTGGCCGAATGTACATGAGCATGAAAACTTGTGTTTTCCAAAACTTGATCAGATGGACTTCTTGGTTGTCATGCAATGGAGTAGCACACTTGATGAGCACACATCCTAGACACTTAAAAACATATAAGTGTATGCCTTGCCTTGTGTTGCAAGTTATTGCTTTAGCCTTGCCTTGTGATGCAAGTTAGTGTTGGGCCTTGCCTTAAGCTACAAGTAAGAAGACAAAACAACTTATAAGCCTCCTGGGACACCTCCCAAGCCTTAAGCTTAAGAAAATAAGACTTAAACTACCTAAAAGAAAGTTGGCCAAATCTAATTGCTCACTCATATCCCTTAAGAACTCAAGTGTTTAATAACTTTCTAGGTAGAATGGTGAGTGCCACTAAGAGTGCACAGGCTGGGGCCTATGTGGGGTGTGACAGGCATGGCACCTTATGAAGCACTCTATGGCAGGAGGTGCATAACACCACATTGTTGGCATGAGCCTGAAGATAAGTTGGAAATAAGCCCATAGCTTATCAGATAGACTACTGGGAAGATTAAGCTAATCTAAGAAAGGATTAGAGCTACCAACAATAGGTAAGAATCATATGCCAATCAAAAAAAGAGAAGGGACCTTGAGTTCCAAGTAGGAGATTGGGTGTGGTTAAAGGTATCTCCCGTGAAAGGAGTGATTAGGTTTGGGAAAAGAGGGAAGTTAGCCTCAAGATATGTAGCACCATACTTGATACTTGCAAGAGTGGGGAATGCGGCCTACAAGCTAGAACTACCTCCTGAACTAGGACCTGTACATGACATCTTCCAGGTGAGTTTGTTGAAGAAATGTGTCTCTGATCCTAAGCAAATAGTACATGTTACTGGTGTTCCTATTTCCCAAAATTTAACATATGAGGAAGAACCAATTTGGGTATTGGCAAAAGACACTAGAAAGCTTAGGAGTAAGTGGATACCCATGGTAAAAGTCCAATGGACTAACCATTCTGAAGAAGAATCCACATAGGAAGTTAAAGCTAAAATGCTTAAGAGCTATCCTAATGTATTCCTTACACTCTTAGGAAATTTGGGGGACCAAATTTCTTATGGGAGGGGAGGTTGTAATGCCCATATGCTTCTAAGTGATTAAGCCATGTGCTATAAGGATTAAGGGCTTAAGAAATGTAAATGATTTAGGACTTGGGCTTATTGAACTTGAAAATTATGCCTTGAATGAAGTTTGAATCAATTTTGAGTGTTAATTACTCCTGGGTTTAAACATGACTTGGCCGAGATGAGTAGTGATGCAAATGATTATTTAAGAAGTTGCGGGACTCAATTGCAAGTTTCAGGTGACTAATTTAGTTGGGTTAAGTGGTGGAATCTTTTATGTGGGACTAAAGTGGTACATGCAAGAAAATGAGCTTGTTAAGCTAGTGATAAGCCAACTTTGAGGCCATTTGGCCACATCCGGCCTCCCACACACTTTGACTCATTGTCCACACACTTCCAGTTACACCACCACCTTCATCCGGCCATGAACCTCCATTGTTCAACTTCCAAGCTTTCTTTTTGATGATTCTAAGAGGGATTTAAGTGTAACCAAAGCAATCAAGGGTGATGGGCTTTGGTTTTGCAGGATTTGTGAGCTAATTGAGCTAGGAAGTCAATTTTTAACATCAAGTAGCTAAGAAGGGTAAGGTTCAAGCTTGTTAAGCTTTGGCCATTGAAGGATTGAAGGATTGTTAACCTAAGGTAAGGACTAAGTAATTCACTATTCAATTCATAGTTGCACAATGTGCATTATTAAATTATGTGAGCTTAGGTGATGGTAATTTCGGCCAAAGGATCCTAAGTACTATGAGGGCTAGGGTTGCTTTAGCAACTATGTTCTTTGTGCTAATTAGCTATGTTAGCAAGCATTAAGGCTAGGAATTAAGTAGGCCAACCCAATGCCCAAGCTAACGAGCTCTTGGATATGTTAGTGTTTTTCAATAATGTTAACCAAAACTATGTTCATTTGGAATTATGCTTGCTATGCCTTTCAGATATGTTTAAGTGGTTTGTGTGTCTACTTGTGTGCTTCTTTCTTTGATTGTGCATGCTAACCCTTTAGTTTACTTAGTTGTTATGTATCTATATGCATATTGTCTTGTGTTTTCATGTTTCCCTTTGTAGGTGCTTGAGGAATGGTATCAGTTAAGCTTTAGCTTAACCTATGTTTATGCCTTTGAGCTTATGTTAGTCCTTACAGAGTTTAGACTATTTGCCCTATTAACTTTATGTATGTAGGCAAATGATTGCTTGAGAAGTAAGCAAGTGAAGAGTAGTACTACTTTTTTGGGTTAAGAAGGTATTATGTTTGTGCTTGTTGTGGTTCAATATTCTAAGTGGTTCTAGGTTACTTGTGAACCAAGTTAATGAATATGAATTTCATTTTTACAGGCCTTGTCAGTTTAGAGTTGTGGGAACAAAGTCTAGTAAGGATGTTGTGCTCTATAGCTTATGTGTTGTAGCTTGCATTGTTGATCATGTGTTTGGTAGTTGATATTGTCTTAAAGACCCTAGTTATGTTCCAAGTGTTTATGATCACTTTCGGATATGCTTAATTGTAAGGATATGTATTTGTGAACTCTCGGATGGTAGTATGTTTTGATGCTCTTGGTAGGTTTTCCAAGCTCTATGTAGATATTTGGGATGTTGAGCACTTAGGGTGCCTAGGTCATTTTGGAGACCTACTTGTATGATGCCTCAATGATTGTATGTATGGATGGTTTGTGATTGGCTCATTATGAACTATGATCATGTAAAGTGAATATGTGAAGGGTTGATGCCTACAAGTACTGTAGTAAAGATATTGCCTTGAGTATAAGTTATGTTCACAAATGGTTATGTGTATGTTCTTGGGCAAGTAAGTGTAGGCATAAAAGTTCTTGTGAGGAAGAATTGATTTTGGTACAAGAATGTGTGTTGTGGCCAAGTGTGAAGTAGTGGCATGATATATATTCACGTGTGAGTTCATTTATGCATAATTGTTGTATGTATGTGCTTTTGGGCTTAGTGTGCATTGAGCGCTCAAGGTTGGCCCACTTAAACACATTAATGTATGCAAGACTGGTGCATGTGAAACAAAGTTTTCAAAACCTGGATTGGTGTTTTGGTTGCCATGCATATACTTGATCATGAGTTAGTGTTTATGATTAAATGAGCATATGAACTCTTATAGGCACTTAGCTTGTTTCAGAAAGCATGAACCTATAAGTGTTAATAGGTTAGGTGCTAGTAAGTATCCTAGGTGCACGCCCTTGGTCCTAGCAGTGTCCAGGTGCACCCTAGCACCCCTACCCCTGTGTCCTAGTGCACCTAAAGCGCTTAAGAACATATAACTAGAACACACTAAATACTTAAAGCTAAGTTGCTAGTCTAGACTCAATAGATATATTTCTCTTTCTTAACCATGTTTTCTTGAGGCCTAAGCTTCCCAAATAGACTAGGGGCTATGTTGTGCATGAAAAAATTGGCCTGGCATTTCCTTTATTTTTGTTGAAAGTGAGCGAATACTTGGCCACAATAAAGCACCATTAGTTAGGTGCAAGGTTTAGTTCCATCAGAAGCCTAGTTGGCCCTTCGAATTTGAGGCTTTGATGTGAGAACCTTAGTGCACCTAGGTGGGTTCCAAAGAACCTTGGACATTAGTCCAACCATTGTCCTTGCCATTCTAGTAAGGTGAACCAAGTAATGGTCGATAGGTATGTGTCTTGAATGAAGGTTTGGTGCACTTGTGCTTAAGCAAAGGTTACTTGAGGTGCAAGTGCCTAGTGCACTCTTGGTAAGGTTTTAAAGTGGAAGCTTAGTACACAAGTAACCTAGGCAAGTCTAAGGACTCGAGGTACTATGTGGAGGCTTAGTACACCTAGTGAGTTCCTTGGAACTCAAGTAAGGTGCATCCACCATGTTCACCCGCACAAGAATCAAGGGAAGTTTAAAGTTACTGCATCAGTAAGCTAAGGCTTACTAAGAGCAAGTTGGGGGCCAGAACTCGCTAGGCACATAGTGATACCCGTGAGAGGACTAGGAAGATGAGAGGTCTCAAGGGACTCACATGTATGTGCATATGTTAGCCCTCAGACAATAGGTGTGTATAGTAGATTTCATATATCATATATATGTGTGTCCTCAGTATTTTTCTTGATGGTTGAAGGATCCCTTACTGAAAATCTTTGATTCTGACTCTCTTAGCTTCTACTGTGTGGTTTTGGCTGTCGTTGAGTCAGCAACCATTGAGGGTTGTTGAACTAAGCTCATGAGCTAGTATATTGTTTGTTTGAATCTTTATGATTCTCCTTTATGGTTCACTTGTTGGTTAAGGTACGATACTAACCACAGTTGTCTATTTGGCCAACTGTGGCTACTGAAGCACAAATCAGGGCTTTTGAGCCTTCCACCGAGAGCTGCTCTAAGGTGGGAGCTTAGTTAAGGATCTCAGTAGCATGGTTCAATGTATAGTTTTCATACACTAGTTTGCTCTTGGGTGTGAACATAGTCTACTTTTGTTTTAGTGTTCACACGCGGTTGATTATGTGTAATTAACCACAAAAATGCTTTGTATGCTTTGACAATTTTGATGTCGGGTTTTAATGAAATGCCATGGCAATGTTTTAATTATCGTTTACTTATTTTATTGACTAAGTAACTAGAAGCATAAAGGTTTTAACCAGTGTGCACGTAATAAGTTAGCCAATTGCAATTAGTGTGCACATAACAAATTAGCCAATTGTAACTAATGTGGGACAAGTTCCCATACGCTTCCTGGGTAGGCCCACGAGTGGCCGTGTCAGTTTGGTATTAAAGCTCAGTCATGGTCATTGGAGGCTAGGAATTGAGATCTAGTAGATTGCCCTTGTGCTAGGGTAGTTAGTTCTAACCAACATGGCTGCAGGTTACGATGGTGAAACTAGGCCAGGTGTGCTTTTAGATGCTAAGGTCAAGGAATGGGTCTGATGCCGATCAGCATCTTCGTGGAGTGACATTGAGACTTGTAGAGGGACTTCTTGAGAGGGAGACCGCCTGGAGTCCCGAACTGCCCAGGGGAGTGTGCCTGAAAAGCTCAGAAGAGGGGGTCAGAAGGTCCCCGGGGTGTGTTTCCGAGGAGGAGCCTCCGACGCCCAAGTCAGTGTCCTGAAAGAAAATAAGGAAGGAGCACTGAAAAGTAGAAAGGCCTTGTCAGTTTGTGTTTTCTCAAGGAAAGGAGTCTGCTCGAGGATCGATCCCTTGCCCAGGTTTATTTCCTGGTATTTATAGGAGTATCCAGCCCGTTCAGATCATGACACATGTTCGGTCAGATCTTTCCTGAATTTCTGGGCGTAGGGGACAAGTAGCCGGTGGCAGGTTTCTTGAGCCTTGAACCGAGACAGGTCGTGACGGGACCTGGATGGCGTCGGTGTGTCAGACCGCCGTTTGGGGCGGCCTGTAACGTCTGTGGGTGACATGTCAGAGGCTCCTTAAATGCTCATGCCGTACTCCCGAAGTCCCTGGACGAGGTCGTCCTCTGGTGCGGATGATGCCCCTTCGGGAAATATGCCCGTAGTTCGGGGAGTTCCCTGATTCAGGGTTCCGCCTTCGGGGAGATTCTCTTCGGCTGCAATAGCTGATTCTTTATCTCTGAAGGCGATCTGTTTAGTACCTCGGGGGGCTAATAGTATCCTCGAGTTTCCTGACGCTCCGAGTTCGGGTCAGATAGGGGCGATAGCCCTTCGGCTATCACATGCCCCCCTTTGGAAAGCCAAAGTGGATACTTCGGTTTGTAGTCTTTCCAAGGATGCTTTTTGGGAGTTTTTAGGGAGTAAAACCTGTGCCGAAGATACACCTTTTGCCCGAAGATATAGGCTGTTCGGCCATAGCCTGTCTTTTGGTGTCTTCGAGGCAATCTACCTCTTTCCTTTCTCCTTTCGCAGGTCTGTGCAACGTCGCGTCTCATGACCAGGCGTGTCAGTCTGGAGCGGCGCGTCCCAGTTTTTTAGGGGTGTCAGAAGACGTGTCCCCTATTTTGGCGCAGCGGCTGACACGTGGCACACTGTCATTGGAGGAGAGTCGCGTCGGTTACAGAGGGCGCGTCTTTTCGGGCGCAGAGAACAGTTATGGCGACTGTTCGCCTTCAAGGGGTACTTATGACACCGGTTCGTCTACCCACCTTCGGCCTATATATAGCCCATTCCATCATAAGTTCCTTTTTTGGTTTTGCTTCTGCTCTTTTCCCTGCTTGCAACTGTTTTTTTTTCCTGCTTTCCGCGGCGGCGCTGTCTGACAGAGTTTTTTCCGGCGATCTTTCACGACGGCGACTTCAAACCCAGATTTTGGCAAGTCATTTGGTGGGTTTTTGATTTCTAGAATCCTCTGATTTTTAGAGTTTTTCCGGAAGTTGCTTTCTTTCCTTTTTCCGAACTCGTTTTTCAGCCAACATGCCTGTTCCCGAGAGCTGGCAACCCCTTTTGTCTCACCCTTGCTGCACCACCCCCAAAAAACTAGAAAAATGGAAGAAAAAGTTCTTTCTTCCTTCGTATGCCGTTACGAGGTTGCCACGTTCTGACCAATTTTGCTTTTCGAACCGTAGTAATGAGGTTACCGTTTTCCGAGCCCAACTGAAGGCTGGACTTCGGTACCCTCCTCCGAAGATGATTTGCGACTTCTGCCAATTCCATGGCATTGCCGTAAATCAACTTCCGCCGAACTCGTACTGCTATTTCAACGCCTTCATCTGCATGTGTGGCGTCTTCGGGATAGAACCCCACTTTGTTATTTTTATGCAGTACTACAAGCTTTTCGTGGTCCCGAAGGGTGGCTTTTATTTCATGCTACCTCGGGGATCCGGGAGCAAAAAATATATGTTCACCTTTGCCACCAAGGACAGCTGGCGAGGGTGGCAACAAAAATTTTTCTTTCTGAAGATGGAGGAGGCCTGGTCGCATGTTCCGACCAAGTGGGCTCAGGGAAAGCTGGAGATGGACGTCGTAGATCCGAGGATAATGCTAACTCCGGAGTTGGCTCCTATCTTCGCGGACTTCGACGGACGTATCCGCGCTGTCTCCGACTGGGGTCCCGAGGTCTCTTCGCGCTCTCTCTACCCCTTCCCCATCAATTGGAAGCTAATGACCGAGGAAGTTCTTCGGGAGTTAGGGGTAGTGAAGGAGCACGAAACGGACCTCGACATGCCGGCTCCTGCCATCGCTGGGAAGGATTCCTGGCTGGTGCAACTCCTTCGGGAGGAAATTACTTACGAAACTTTCTTCGAGAGTAAGTTATCTCCGACTCCCTTTGTTATGGTTTTCATCTTGGACTCACGCTGATATCTTCTTTCTTTTCCAGAGATGGGCGACGGCACTGCTGCCTTCTACAAATCCCTTTTCACTGGCCAAGTTGAGAAGGGTGAGCAGACAAAGAAGGCTGCTTCCCGAAGGCGGAAAGCGACTGGGGCTGGGCCTTCGGCCAAACGGGCGAAGAAGACTATTCCCCCTTCTCGTTCGGAAATTCTTGAGGAGGCAAGCGAGGAGCCCGAGGTTGCTGCCATTCCGCCGCCCGAGGTCGCTGCCGACGTCCCCCCGACCGACGTCCCTCCTCGGAGCCCTACCTCGTCGCAGGCCCTTCTGGATGCCGTGGTAGAGGTTCCTTCTGCCGAGGAGCGGCGTAAACGCAAAGGCAAGGGGATCTCCACCGAGGAGGCCCCGGACTCTGGCGATGACGTCGTCGAGGTGCCGCCAGGTTCGCTTTCTCAGGCAAAGTGTGATGTCTTCACTTTTTGAATTTTGGGATGTACTTGTCTTGACCAGCTTCTTGTTTTTGCCGTGCAGGGGAGTCACTTACTCCGAGTTGGGCGGCCGAACACGCCCGGAAGCGAGCGCTCCGCGATGCTAAAGTCCCGCAAGGGAAGATCCCGAAGGAGCCTTTCTGGTCGTTTACGGAGGACATGAATTTGTACTCCGGAGACTGCCAGCAAATGGCCAAAGAGATCTCGAAGGGGATGCTTACTGAGGCCTCCTTTAGGGCCATTGCGGAAGCTCATCCGGGCGATGACTCCCTCGCCGCGAAGGTTTCCGAGCACGCTGCCCAGGTATGCTTCACGCCTATCTTTTTCCCTTCAATTTTTTCTAAGTGTTTGGCTTTCTCTTTGTCTTACTGACCTCGCCTTTATCCCTTTGCAGCTGCTGGGGTACGCCGGCTACCTCAGAGTTCGGGTAGCCAGGCAGACGGCATTCCGAGCCTCGGCCTTAGAGGTTATTGAAAAAACTAAGGCCATGTGCTCGGAATTGGCTACCAAGAACCTGCAGCTGGCTGATGCTGCAGAGAAGGAGGTTGCTGCCCTTCGGGGGGAGTTCCAGAAGGAAAAAGAAGAACTTTTGAAGGACTCCTCCCAGAAGATTTCTGACCTCGGCTCCCAGGTGGCGGAGCTGATTTCGGCAAACGAGGCGCATCTAAAGGAGAAGTCAGAATCTGAGGCTCTCCTGGCGAAGGCGCTTGCTGAGAAGGCCGAGCTCCAAGCCGAGGTCGATTCTTTGAAGAAGGAGCCGAGGAAGAAGAAGATGAAGGCACTGAAGAAGGAGGTCGCGGATCTGCAGAACGATCTTGAGGAACTTGAGGTCGAGAAGGACAAGTCTGACCAGATGGCCAAGGTCGCTTTCCAGGACGGGTTTTGCCTTGCTCGGCACCAAGTTCTTCAGAGGTTCCCAGATCTGGACCTCTCTTTCTTGGAGGCTCTAAACATTCCCGAGGCGCCTCGGTGGTCCTGGTCCAAGATTGAGCACCTGAACTTGCCTTCTTCTATCCCGGCGCCAAAGGTGGTGGACAAGGACGTAGGGGCTGGTGGCTCTCGGGACGCCGAGATTCCTTAGTTTGTCCTAGGACTCCTTGCCTTTTTCTTCTTCTTTTTGTACTTCTTCTTCTCTGTAAGCCGACTCACCTTAATGAAGATTTTTTTGGCTAAGTCTTTTTGCGAGATGTTTCGTTTTCCCCTTTGTCCCGAACATGATCGCTCAAGGGACTTCGGAAAATCATATCTGCGCTTATTTCGGCGAGCACCTTCGCGAGATTTTTTATTTCGTTTCCCATTTTTCCCGAACGTGATCGCTCAAGGGACTTCGGGAAATCGTATCTGCACTTATTACGGCGAACGCCTTCGCGGAATTCTGGCTTGTACACTTTTTATACTTGAGAATTTTTCTAAGAAACTTCTGTACTTGGCATATTTTCCAAATTTGTACAACACAATTCTTCCGCGAAACCTTAAGCATAGAATTTTTTCAAGGCATCGGAATGCCAGGTATTTTTTAATTCTACGCCTTCGGCGTCGCCGAGTCTGTAGACGCCTTTTCGTACTTCGGCAAGAACCAGATAAGGTCCTTCCCAATTTGCGCGAAGTACTCCGTGGGAGGGCCTTCGGGGTGCAAAGTCAGCCTTTCGGAGAACGAGGTCTCCTTTCTTGATTTCCTTTGGCCTGGCTCGTAAGTTTATAGCCGCGGCCACTCTTTGCTGAAAAGCTTTTCTTCTCAGCTCTGCTATTTCTCTGTGTTCGCTGACAAGGTCAAGCTTGGTTCTTAAGCCGAGGTCATTTCCACTTTCATCGAATACTTGTACCCGTACCGACGGTCGCACGACTTCGATTGGGATGATGGCCTCTGTACCGAAGACGAGTGAAAAGGGGGTCTCCCCTGTGGCTCTTCGGGGTGTCGTTCGGTAACTCCATAACACGCTTTGGAGCTCTCCCGGCCATTTCCCTTTTGCTTCCCCTAGTCTCTTTTTCAGACCATCTTTTATGGTCCTGTTAGATACTTCTACCTGCCCATTGCTTTGGGGGTGAGCTACTGGGGCGAAGTGCATTTTTGTTCCGAGGTCACTGATGAATTCCTGGAATCCTTTATCTGTGAACTGGGACCCATTATCAGCTACAAGTACCCTTGGTATGCCGAATCTGCATACAATGTTTTTCCATACGAACTTCTGCACTTCTTTTGCCGAGATAGTCGCCAGGGGTTCTGCCTCGACCCATTTGGAGAAATAGTCTACTGCTACCACGCAGAATTTTACGCCTCCGGGGGCTGTTGGGAGCGGCCCAATGAGGTCTATGCCCCAGACTGCGAAAGGCCAAGGATAATCAGCCGAAGTCACCAATTCCGAGGGTGTCCTCTGGATATTTGCGTGTCTTTGGCAATTACCGCATTTCCGGACGAACTGCCTAGCGTCCTTTCTCAGGGTAGGCCAAAAGTATCCTTGGCGAAGTATTACTGCTGCAAGGGCGTCGGTTCCGATGTGCGAACCACAAGCGCCTTCGTGTACTTCTTCGAGGATCATTTCAGTATCCTCTTCGCCAACACACCTCTGCAGTGGGTTTGCATATCCCTGCCGATATAATTCTTCGCCAATTAGGAAGAATCGGCCGGAGCGTCTTCGGATTTTGGCAGCTTCACTGGGGTCTTCGGGGAGCGTATTGTCGGCGAGATATCTTTTTATCGGGTCTTTCCAGCCTTTTCCCGAAGTTGATATGCCCAGCACTGTGATGCTCGGGTGGCTTAGCACCTCGGTGCATGCTTTTGATTTTGCCAAGCAATCTGCCTCGGCATTATCTCGCCGAGGCACGTTTTTTATTCGTACGGTGTCGAACTCCCGGATGAGTTTTGCCACCAATTCATGGTATTTTGCCAAGGTTGGGTCCTTTGCCCCGTAGTCTCCTGCCGTTTGTCGTACTACCAGCTGAGAATCGCTGTGGGCTTTCAGGTTTCTTATGCCGATTTTTCTGGCCAGGCGCAATCCTGCTATGAGGGCTTCATACTCCGCCATATTGTTGGTGACATCAAAGCCGAACTTGATAGCCTTCATCACTTCTAGGCCTTCAGGACCCCTAATGATCACGCCAGCTCCCTGGTGTTCGGACCCCGAGGCTCCGTCGACATGCAAAGTCCATTCGGCCTCACTTTCGCCAGGATCCGGATGGCTGTCTTCGGTGGTGGGTACTTCGGCGATGAAGTCTGCCAGTGCTTGAGCTTTTATGGCTTTCCGAGGTTCATAAGCGATGTCGTGTTCGCCAAGCTCTATACACCACTTGGAGAGCCTTCCGGAATGATCAACCTTCCTCATGACATCCCGAAGTGGTAGACTACTTCGGACGATGATAGGGTGAGCCTGAAAGTATGGTCGTAGCCTTCTCCCTGCCAGCACCAAGGCATATATAGCTTTTTGCAACAAAGGATACCTGACTTCGGCGCCATGCAGGGATTTGCTTACATAATAGACCGGCCATTGCTTCGGCCCCTCTTCTTTCACAAGGACCGAGCTCACAGCCTTTTCTGTGATGGCGAGGTATAGCACAAGGGGCTCTCCCACGCGAGGTTGTCGCAGAGTGGGCAGGCTGGCTAAGTAGATTTTGAGTTCTTCCCAGGCCTTTTGGCAGTCTTCATTCCAAGGATGATCATTATTTCCGAGGTTGTTTTCCTCTTTTGTTGCCTTAGTGAGGACCTTGAAGAATGGTCGACACCTGTCTCCATACCTGGAAATAAACCTGCTAAGAGAGGTTATCCTTCCGGTGAGTCTCTGCACATCCTTTATTGTGGCAGGAGTTCGAAACTCGAGCAGAGCCTTGATTTTTTCTGGGTTAGCATCAATGCCTCTTTCTGATACCATGTACCCAAGGAATTTTCCCGAGGTCACTCCGAAGATGCACTTTTCGGGATTGAGACGGATCCCGAAGGCTCTGAGCTGGTGGAAAGTTTCCTTTAGATCTGCGACGTGGTCGTCAGGCAGCTTGCTTTTGACTATCATATCGTCGACATACACTTCCATGTTTCTCCCTATTTGGTCGTTAAAGACCTTGCTCATCAACCTCTGGTAGGTGGCTCCTGCGTTTTTAAGCCCGAAGGGCATTCTGACGTAGCAGTATGTTCCTCCCTCGGTGATGAAGGCGATTTTTTCCTCATCTTCGGGGTCCATCCTTATTTGATGATACCCACTGAAGGCGTCTAAGAAACTTAGGAGCCCGTATTCGGCAGTTGAGTCTACCAATTGGTCTATCGGTGGGAGGGGGTATGAGTCTTTTGGGCAAGCATCGTTCAAGTTTCTGAAGTCGATGCACATCCGGAGCTTACTGCTTCCTTCTTTCGTGGCAATAACCACGTTGCTCAACCATTCGGGGTATTTGACCTCCCTGACGATACCAGCGTCTAACAAGCGCTGCACTTCGGTTTTGACAAAGTTACTTTTATGGACCGAGATGCTCCGTTTCTTTTGCCGGACAGGTTTTGCCTCGGGATTAACTTTAAGGCTATGCTGTATTACGCTAGGGTTTATCCCTGGCATGTCTTTCGGCGAGTAGGCAAATAGATCTTTATTTTCCAGTAGAAAAGATACAAGTTTTTTCTTGTCACCTTCGGCCAAGCTCTTCCCTATTCGGGTAGATTGACCTGGGACAAGTTCTACTGTTTCCATTTCCGCTTTCGCGGGATCTCCTTCCTTGCCCTTCTCTGGTGCCTTTGCCTCCATCGTTTGTGCGGAGTTGTTTGCCAGAGCTTTTCGTGCCTTTACGAACACCTTTCTTACTTCACCTTGATCTATGAAGATCTCTGCATCTCCATCCTTGGTGGCGAAAGTGACAGTCAAGTACTTCACATCCGGGCGAATGTGTAGATTTCCCTGTGTCTGTCTCCCAAGGATGGCGTTGTACGATGAAGGGACATCCATGACAATAAACTTCGCCATTGTGGAGGCGTAAAGTTCAGCGGTCCCTTCTACCGAAGTTCCTTTCATCATCAAGGGGAGATCGATCCATCCGAGGACAGGTAGTTCGGACGGTCCTCCCCCGAAAGTAGGCGAGGTGACAGGTTTGAGGTCGCTGCTAGATATGCCCAAGTTCGGCAGTAAGTGCGAGAACAGGACGTCAGCGTTCGACCCGTCGTCGAGCAGCACTCTTTTGACGTCCTAGTTCCTTATCCTCGCCATGATCAGCAGCGGATCGTCATGGGGAAAGATGACGGTGGATCCATCCCTGCGGGCCAGTTTCTTTGTCGGATTCTGATATTCCATGACTGCTATTTCTCTGGCCTTCCTATTTCTTTCTGAGGATGGGAGCCCCGTTGTGATTGTTTGTATTACTCTTGCCGGAGGTGGAGGGCGCCTCTTCGGACTTCGGTTTCTTCGCCTGTCAGAGTCATAGTCCTCATCTTCGGCCTTTTCTTCCTCATCTTTCCTTCCCTTCGGGGAAGGCATCCGCAGATATCGTCGAAGTTGGCCCAGTTTTATTAGCGACTCTATGTACTTCTTCAGTTGGAAGCAATCTTCGGTGTCATGGCCGTGGTCGCGGTGAAACTGGCAGAACTTCTTTATGTTTTTCTTGTTATCAGCGGTCATGGCCCTTGGCCGCCGAATCTGCGTCCCCTGCCTTTCCATCGTCATGAGGATGTTTGTCCGTGTAGTGTTCAGGGGTGTGAAAGCTGGGAGTTTCCTTCCCCGCATTCTCCGAGGTCGGCCCGCCTGTTCGGTTGGATGCCGAGTTTGCTGGTTGGACCCTTCGGCGCGGGCGTGATCGGACTTCGGCCCACCCATTCTCAGCTCCTCGGCGGTCATGTGCTGTTCGGCCCTTCGGTAAAATTCACCGAGGGTGTCCGGGGGGTCCTTAGAGAACTCATAAAACAACTGCGAGTCCCTCCGAAGGCCCCGTGTCATGGCGAGAATGCGTATTTCGGGCCGAAAATCCGGGACGCTCAAAGCTTCCCTGTTAAACCTTTCGACATAGTCACGGATGGTTTCTCCATTTCTTTGCTCTATGTCGAACATCTGTACAGGCATTTTCGCCGTTGGCCGACTTCCAATAAATTGCTGTGTGAAGGCCGTGGATAACTCCTGGAACCCCGTGATGGTTCCTGGAGCCAATGAGTTATACCACGCAGTTGCTGGTCCTGTGAGGGTGACCTCAAAACATTTGCACAAGGTAGCATCATCGGCTCCGTGCATTATCATGCTGCGTCTGTACTTTGTCAGATGGGCCTGTGGGTCAGTGCGGCCATCATAGATCTCCAGCCGAGGTACCCTGAAGTCGCCTGGCATGGCTGCCTCAACTACAGTTTGGGTGAACGGGGACTCATCCTCGCAGAAGGTTCCCGACAGCCTAGCCCAGACGGGTTTGCGGGCTACCTGTTTCTCCACCCTGTCTAGTCTCGCTAGTATCCTCTCCATAAGGATCGTGGCGTTAGGCTCTTCCTCTGGGAAGGGAGATTGCCGGCGCCTCTTCGGGGAGCGAGCTCGGCGTCGAGGGGACAGGGACCTCGCCTCAGGCGACGAACTCCTTCGCTGTGAGACTTTGGGTCGCTTGGACCTTGTTTGTCCCGCAGGCCGTTTCCCGAGGGGTATGTTTTCCGTAGAGGACTCACCACGTGGGTCCCCGCTTCCCGAACTATGATGGGTCGATTTGGGGCTTTTCTCCCGAGGGCGTCCTGGTGAGGGAGGCCTTTGGGCCTGAGCTTGTTGTGGCCACCTTCGGTCTATCTGCTGTGTCATCTCAGCCACGACAGAACGCTGAAAGTCCCGTAGAAAGCTCATAGTAATGACTAGAGGGCGGTCTTCCTCGGGCGCAGAAGTCCCTGGGAATGTTTGCTCAGCGGCCGGTTGATCCTCAGGCGCGGACGGGGACCTCGGGAGTCCCTTGTCCTTAGAACGCCGAGTTTCAATGACAGCGACCTCAGAGCGGGTTCCCACAGACGGCGCCAAATGATGCCGGTCAACATCTTCGTGGAGTGACATTGAGACTTGTAGAGGGACTTCTTGAGAGGGAGACCGCCTGGAGTCCCGAACTGCCCAGGGGAGCGTGCCTGAAAAGCTCAGAAGAGGGGGTCAGAAGGTCCCCAGGGTGTGTTTCTAAGGAGGAGCCTCCGACGCCTAAGTCAGTGTCCAGAAAGAAAATAAGGGAGGAGCACTGAAAAGTAGAAAGGCCTTGCCCGTTTATGTTTTCTCAAGGAGAGGAGTCTGCTCAAGGATGGATCCCTTGCCCAGGTTTATTTCATGGTATTTATAGGAGTATCCAGCCCGTTCAGATCATGACACGTGTTTGGTCAGATCTTTCCTGAATTTCTGGGCGTAGGGGACAAGTAGCCGGTGGCAGGTTTCTTGAGCCTTGAACCGAGACAGGTCGTGACGGGACCTGGATGGCGTCGGTGCGTCAGACCGCCGTTTGGGGCGGCCTGTAACGTCTGTGGGCGACATGTCAGAGGCTCCTTAAATGCTCATGCCGTACTCCCGAAGTCCCTGGACGAGGTCGTCCTCTGGCGCGGATGATGCCCCTTCGGGAAATATGCCCGTAGTTCGGGGAGTTCCCTGATTCAGGGTTCCGCCTTCGGGGAGATCCTCTTCGGCTTGCGATAGCTGATTCTTCATCTCCGAAGGTGATCTGTTTAGTACCTCGGGGGGGCTAATAGTATCCTCGAGTTTCCTGACGCTCCGAGTTCGGGTCAGATTCTATGTATGTGACCCAATAGGCTCTTACCACATTGGTAATGATCATAAATCACACTTATGATCATAAGTAATGAGTGGTGTCTAGAAACACATTATTGTTACCCAAGTGACAAGATAGTCGGTGATTAGACTAAACCTCTATGACCATTATCCGTATATTACATTGTCCCTTTGTCCACAATATCAAGACCAAGCACGAGACATGAAATGTGTCGCTCTCCTATAGCTCGATCTATTGTTTCTTGATTCCCGAGCAAACGAATTTAAATTGATGACATTGATATCATATATTAAGTCATCCAAGCATGGCCATGCATTTTCTTAGTCTTACTCTATCAAGGGGGCCAAAGATATCACTCCTGTTACATAGGAGGGATAAATCCCATCTTGATCATACAAAAACCTCTGCATGATATCTGGCATACCCAATGACCACCCCCATGTTCACTCAGCATGAGCAATCAAAAGGAAGAATCAAAGTATATGACTCACATTTAGGGAACCTTGATGACCGTAGCTCAAAGGACTACATATACTATGATCACTATCAGAATCACGTATAAAACCTATATAACGATCCATGTAGCGTTCTCATGATGGGTTGGTAGAGTACACAAGTTCTCCAACTTGTACCCATATGTAGACTACATATCTCATATTAGTCTCCACATATTCTAGTTGTTATGTATTATTGTAACCCACTCCATAATAATACTAGACCAAGGACATTTAAGAATACTACTATTCTAGGGTTATAATTACATTTGATTATGTCACATAGAAAACATGTAACAAACACAATTGCTGGATTAATGCCTTAATGAAATATCATGACTTAATGTGAAAAAAACAATCTTTTCATGATTGGCTTTTGGGCACGATACTAACAGGCACAACCAAAGAAACTTGAGGATGCACTGACCTAAGTGATAAACACTTGGTCATGTAGGCTTCAAAGCAACAAAGGGCAACACTCTCTTAGTTTTGCCATCGACAATGGGAGCTTGAGGCCAAGTTTTCCTAAGGCCTTAAGCTAGCACATAAAGGTGCTTGACAATCATTAAGGTGGGCATCAGCAAGTGGTGTAGGATGTAGTGGCTTTTGAAATAGAGTCAGACGAGTTGAAGACATGAGACTACAAAGTAGAGGTTGGATCATCCAACCTAGCAGAAGCAAGGACGACAGGCCCATAGTGCAAAAGTCAACCTAAAGCCAAGGAACAAGAACAGATCATGTAGGAGAAGGGGCTTATGCCCAGGGTGTAAGGAGCATACGGCTCTAAGTCTTGCACTTAGGAAACAATCATCAGTTGTCTGAATGGTCATCGAACTAATCTCATATTTGGGCTTGGTTAAGTTAAGACCAGCCTAGGAAGTTTGTCCCTAATAGCTATTGCCACAAGGAGTCGACCTAGTGCACCAAAGTAGTAGTTCAAGTTTTGCTTCAGTTAGTCAAATGGCCGAAGTATGCAGCCACCAGGCAGGTGTGAAGGGTAGCCGTAGTGAACTCGTAAGTAGCGCATGGCTAGTGTGACGTAAGTCTCTAACCTTTAACTAGTAGTCTAGTCACTTTGGTGGTAAGTTCTGGCATTAGTTTGCTAGCATAGTTCTGTTTTGGCATGTTGAGTACTAGTTTTGAGTAGGGTTAAAGGCTAACCTAAGTGCATTAGCAACCTAATGATGCACCAAGTATTGGGTTAATACCTGGCACCCTAGGACCCACTTGCTAGTGCATGAAACCACATATGTAGAAGCCTAAATGGCTTAGATTGGAAATGTCCTAGAGTTCAATAAGTTGTCTTCTTACATGAGTTAGTTTAGTGGCCTAGTTGATAGCGAATACCTAGCTAGTTGAATGGATGAGTTCCTTAGAGTAACCAAGTAATAGAGCAATTCACTCAGATCCCGCAAAGGCAAGTAGGCAAGTTTTAATTTTTATTTCTAATCGTTGAATGTAGGAGTTAACTGTGGAAGGAAGCAAGGTGCAAGGAACTTATCTAGGGGTAAGCTGATGGATTGGTTTATTCATTTACTAGTTATAAAACCTAGGGTATGGGCAGTAGGAGTAGAGTTGTTGACAAGGTTTGACTTGACTGCCGGAAGGCAACAAGAGGACCTGAGCAATAGGAAGGACTGCCGTGAAAAACGGGAAAGCCACTGACTTATGGTTATCATCTCGAGGTTAAGTGGAGTCCAAGGCCACCGAGTTGACATATGGATGAAGAGATACTCGACTAGTGAAACTAGCTAAATAGGTAAAGTAGTAAGTCCTAGGTGGAATTGAGGACATTGTTGTGATCGCTTCTTGTTTATTTTTTGTTGACACCCAATTTCGTCCGACCATTAAACATTAAAATTACACAAAAAAATAATGAAAAAATAAATATAAAAATAAATATATATATATATATATATATATATATAGATATATATATATATATATATATATATATATATATAACAAAATAATAATAATAATAATAATAATAATAATAAGTTTAGGAGGCATTTTTGTTTTATAAGGTTAGTTTTGAAATAATATGTATATATATATATCTATGTGTGTCTATAAGATATAAAAGAAAAATTCTAAAAAAATTGACAAAAATGAAAAGTTTGGGGTGACAATGACAAAAATGAGAAGTTTGGGAAGAATCTGATGAAATCTGGAAGTTCTAGGGAAAATTTTGGTGATTATTCGCAAGGTTTGGGCCTAGCCGACAGAAAAGACAAATTTGACTCAATCAGAAGCTTCAGGAACATATCAGAAGTCAAAGAGACATAAAGGACTAAAACTGTCATTTTACCAAATTAAGAGATAAGTCTGTTTTTAATTAAATTTTGAATTATTTTTAATCATAGAAATTCAAGCCTCCTTCCCCTATAAATAGGGGTCCAAATCTGTGAAGAAAAAAAAAAAGAGAGCAAGATTTGAGCTCCTTTTTAAAAAAAGAAAAACTGTAGCTTTAGTCCCTGGTTCTCCTTCCTCACCCAGAAAAAAATCCTAAACTTCTATTCCTGCTCCCTACTGCCAACGTTTCTAAGCCAAAACCACTTTTTCGTCAATCCTTTCGCCGTTGTCCTCACACCGGCCACCATCCTCATCCTCCCTGAAACAGCCCTAGCCGCCGCCGCCAAGCCCAGCCATCCGATTGCGCTATTGTTGCCGGAAAACGAAGAAAAAGCAAAGAAAACTGTTTCACCTGCCAGATTTGAATTTTTTTCCTTTTGGGTATAACTCTCTTTTAACCTTTCATCTTTTCATTTTTTTTTATTCAAGTCATTAACCTTTTTTTTTTTTTTTGCAGAACTAACAATAATCTTTTGTGTGCTTTGTTTATTTTCTTTATTTTTATTTTTTTTATGGAAGGTTGTACCTCCTACTTTTACGTGGATGGCCAAAAGCCCCACACTTTTATTTTTTTTATGGAAGGTTGTACCTCCTACTTTTCATTTTTGTCTATATAAGTCACTAACCTTTTTATTATTTTTGTGGATATGTCATTAACATCTAACTTTTGGTATTTATTTTCTTTTTTTATAGAAGGTTGTACCTCCTACTTTTACGTGGATGGCCAAAAGCCCCACACTTTTATTTTTTTTTATGGAAGGTTGTACCTCCTACTTTTCATTTTTGTCTATATAAGTCATTAACCTTTTTATTATTTTTGTGGATATGTCATTAACATCTAACTTTTGGTGTTTATTTTTTTTGTTATTCTTTTTATGGAAGGTTGTACCTCCTACTTTTCATTGTGTTTATATAAGTCACTAATTTTTTTTTTTTTTTGCAGATGGGCCATTAACAATTATTTTTTATTTTATTTCTTTTTTTTTCTTGATTTTTCCATGGAAGGTTATACCTCCTATTTTATTTTTTTACGTGGATGGTTAAACACCCCACGTTATTTGTTTATTTAATTTCTGCAATTTATTTATTTTTATATGTGGATGACTAACCTTATTTTATTTATCATTTTTTTTCTTTCTTCTCTATGGCTTGGCCAAAAAGCTCCCTCTTACTTTCTTATTTTATTTTTATCATTACAATAAAAGCCCCCCGTCCCTTTATTTTTTTTTTTTTTTTTTTGTATTTTAAATATTAATTGGAATAATAAAACATTAACCTTTTATTTGCCTTATTTCCTTTAAATAACAAAAATTAACCTTTTTTGTCCTTTTATCAAAAAAGAATTTTTAAATAAAAATAAAAAAAATCATAACTAGATGATTCAACAAAAAAAATTGGTTTTTTTTAATAAGTATATTTTTTTAAATCTATGAATTAGATAATTACTTTTAAAAAAATTCAAAATATTTAATAAATTAAAAGGAATTAAAATTTTCATTAAAATAAAATCCGATAAGATTGGTTTTAAAAAATAATAATAAAAAAATAATATTAAGAACATTAAAAAAAAATCCATATTCGGATAATTCGGCAGAATTGATGATATGGATTAATTAAAATATTTTAATAATGGATTGATTAAAACATTCAATAATAAATTAAAAAATTAAAATTTTCATTAAATTCCATATCCGAGTGATCCGATAGGATCCATGATTTGGAAAATATCAAATTTATAATAAAAATGAATGAAAATTAAGTACCAAGATTAAAAAAAATCCATATTCGGATAATTCGATAGAATTTATGATATGGATTAATAATTAATTAAAATATACAATAATAAAACAAAAACTTTTCATTAAATTCCATATCCGGGTGATTCGATAGAATCCATGGTTCGGAAATATTAAATTTATAAAATTATTATAAAAATCAAGTATCAAAGATTTAAGAAGTCCATATCCGGTTGATCTGATAAGATTCACGGTTTGGAATTAAATTCATTAAAATTCATTATATTTATCTTAACCAAAGATTAGATCAAGAAATAAATAGTTAGAAAAAGATAAAAACTGAACCCATGGTACCAATTTCCGGGCGCTTTAATAGGGTTATTTTAGCGTAACCGACTCACGATCTTAGAATCTCTCGCAGACCATTACAGGTATCCAATCGACCTAGGTAAACGGATTGGTGGCGACTCCATAAAAATCACGTTGCTACAGCTTGGCGACTCCGCTGGGGACGAGTCTAGCCATAAAAAGGGTTTAGTTTTTGTTCGTTTTCTTTCTTGTTTGTTTCTTGACATACTGATTTAATGTGTTGAGTATTTTTTAGATTGTTGCACGCACACACCTCGGCATGCATAATGAGCTCAATACCCAAGCTCACTTCAACCAAGTTCTGCAAAATACCCGGGTTAGGCTAGTCGTGTGAGACAATAGTTTCCGCGCTTTCTCTAATCCGTAGTAGTTAGTAGTGTTGCCCGAGTGTGACAGTAGTCACCCCATGGGACCATGAAAACTACGACTCGAATTAATCCTTCCTCACATAACCCTCGTGGGTGAGGAATTGGGCCTTTTCTAGTCCGATAGGACTTAGTAAAAGGGATTCGAGGGCCAACCCATGACCTTTCTTTTCAAAAAAACCACCTACGCATATAGCGGCCATAGATCTATCCATTAGGACTTCCATAACAAAACACAGCTTGTTTATTGCTAACTCTCTTGTCAATCTAACCATTTTATGCCTTGTTAAGTATACTTTTTCTCTTTATAATGTTCACAGTAGCTCATATATTATTCTGCTATGTTATTGACTCTCTTTAAGTTGTTGTTCTCTTTGCATACATAGCACTATAGGAAGCATTTAGCGCAACCTCCATCACCATGGACATTCTTTATTTTTTTAGAATTCCTTTGGTGATTTAGTGTTGTGCTAAACGTTTAGGCAAAGATAATCATTTGAGTTTGAAGGTGTTAGGATAGTGCCATTTAACTCAATCACATTAATAAAAATAGCAGTGCATCATGCACAGTCATACTAGACTTTTTGGTCTTTCTAAGTGACTACTAGAACTCTTAAGTTCCACGATAGTAATAATCAAATAGCATTCATTGCATGCATGCATTACATCAATCACATACATGTAAAGTCTAATAAAATGAATCTCACTTTAAAAAGGTAAAATTGGCCCTCAACACCGATATTCAACTCGGCTCCAAACAAGACTTATGGCAGAACAAACGGAAGGACGTCTCACAGATATTGAGTCCAAGATGGAAAACATGGCAGAGCAAATGAAACAATTAATGGAGCTAATCAAGGGGAAAGCAACCCAAGTCCCCGTCAAAGAGACACAAGATCCCACTTATCCCCCGGGATTCACCCCACAACGGATCTCAGTTCAGGAAAATCTGTTTCAGGAATCAGGTCCATCCGCTAGCATTCATCTGAAACAAAATACTGCCTATGAAGAGAAAAAGACACTATCAAAGGAAGAAGGAGAATCTCAAAAGCTTGAGACAATAGAGAAGAGGCTTCGGGCCATTGAAGGAGGCACTATATTTGGATCTCTCTCGGTAGATGATCTCTGCTTGGTACCAGATGTTGTGATCCCCTCAGACTTTAAGGTGCCAGACTTTGTGAAATATGATGGAACAAGTTGTCCCATCACTCACATCACGCTGTTTCTAAGAAGACTACAACCACTCACAAAAGACGAGAAGGTGTGGATAGCACTTTTTCAAGAAAGTCTTACAAAGTCAGCACTACAATGGTATCTAAGTCAAGGTCCAAGAAACATCAAAACATGGAATGACCTCGCTCAGGCTTTCATCAGTAACTACAAGCACGTTATGGACTTGGCCCCGGATCGCCAAACTCTCCAGAATATGGAGAAGAAAAAGCAAGAAACCTTCAAGGAGTATGCTCAAAGGTGGAGGGACTTAGCCGCACAAGTTCAGCCACCCATGATGGAGAGAGAAATGGTTACTTTATTTGTCCAAACACTAAAGTACCCATACTACGACAAACTTATTGGCAATTCGGCAACCAATTTCTCAGACATTGTCATGTCTGGAGAAAGAATTGAGCATGGGATTAGGACCGGGAAGATCACCGAATCCTTTAATGATGCCATGAAAAGAGGAGGACCATCCAGAAGAAAGGATGAGGAAGTACAACAAATAGGACGCGGAAGAGGGATTCCCCTCGTGGGTACTGTGGCTACTGGGCCTCGCCTATCCTATCCTACCAATAGGCCCAATAATTATCCTCCCAACAGGCCTAATCAATTACGGCCACCTGTTCCGACCCCTCCAGTACCCACACAAAGACCAAGAGAAATTTTTGCGCCAATTCCTATGACTTACACTGAGTTATATCCAAAGCTCATTGAAAGTCAACTTATCCATCCAATTCCTACAAGGCCAATAGAACCCCCATATCCAAGGTGGTATGACCCCAACATAACTTGCCCATATCATGATGGCGTTGTGGGCCATGGCCTAGAAAATTGCATAGCTTTGAAATGCATAGTCCAACAATTAATCGAGTCAAAATGGTTGGACTTTTCCGATGAACCGAACGTCACTCACAACCCATTGCCGCCTCATCAAGCTAAACCAGTTAATATGATAGAGGAACACCGACTGATAAAGAAGTCAGTCAATAACATCACAACCCCTCTTAAGCATGTATATTCATGGCTTGTGAAAGAAGAGGTCATTATCGAAAAGCCTTCTCTTGGACATGAAGAAATCAAAGGTGAACAATGGTGTGATTTTCATGACAGTAATGGTCATTCCATTCAGAAATGCTCAGAATTCCGTGAGAATCTACAAAGACTCATAAACTCATCCCAACTCAGCATTTGCCCGGGACAAGATTTACAAGGAATCTCGGAGCCATTGAAAATCTCTGAAAATGAAGGGAAATACGGCCTAGGTTTTACACTGACAAGGCAAGATCAAATGAAGATGATAGCTGAAAAGAGAGAAAAGAGGTTGGCACGGCTAAAAGGGCATCCTCTAGAAGAAAGAAATCTGGATTTCCCTGACATCACTGAAACATTCGTAAGTGGTGGCTTGATTCCAAAAAATGACAATGAAGGTGCGCTGACCATCATCGTCGACAAGTCTTTTGAAAGTCTTTCGATTTAGGCAATAATCAGTGATTCAACCGAAAATGAGGAGCTCGTTCAACCCTGTAGCCCACGGGATGTGCTGAACAATTGGGAGGCGATAGAACTGCCTGTTGTAATCGAGAGCTTTTCAAAGTAATTTAATAGTAAAAACCTCCTAAAGAAAGGTTCAATCAATAGGGTGTAGTCTTTGCTTAAGTGAACCTTTTAGTTATTGCTTTTCATTCCAATAAAGTTGTGATTTATGCACATTATAAATAAAGCACCAATTTGCATCCATCTCATTCTCGCCATTTTCTCTTCTCTCTTTTCTCTCTGGCTAATGCAGACCTGAAACTCTCTTTGATGACAATGAAAGAATGAACTTTGATAATCCTGTAAACACTGCTGACTCGGATGACGAAGATCTTCAAATATCTCCTGAGTTATTAAAAATGATCGAGCAAGATGAAAAAGAAAGAGCAACAAGTCAGGAACCAACTGAGACATTCAACTTGGGAGACAATCAGGATGTAAAAGAAGTTAAGATTGGCACTCTATTTCCTCCTGAAGAGAAAGAAGAACTAATCCACTTATTGAAGGAATATGTGGACGTATTTGCTTGGTCATACCAAGATATGCCCGGCTTAAGCTCGGACATAGTGCTACACAAAATACCATTGAAGCCTGGGGCGAAGCCTGTCAGATAGAAGCTACGAAGATTAAAGCCGAATCTGATCTTAAGAGTAAAAGATGAGATTCGAAAGCTATGGGATGCAAGATTCCTTGGAGTCGCTGAATATACAGAATGGGTTGTCAACATAGTTCCGGTTGAAAAGAAAGAAGGTGGGAAGCTAAGAGTTTGTCAGAACTACCGGCCCTTGAACGAGGCCAGCCCTAAAGATAACTTCCTATTTCCTCACATTGATACGCTGGTGGATAATACCGCGGGAAACTCCTACTTTTCCTTTATGGATGGCTTTTCTGGGTACAATCAAATCAAACTCGACCTAGATGATATGATAAAAAATGCTTTTGTTACCCTTTGGGGTACATTCTACTATAAGGTGATGCCTTTTGGGTTAAAGAATGCTGGTGCTACATATCAAAGAGCCATGGTCGCCTTATTCCATAACATGATGCATAAAGAAATTGAAGTATATGTAGATGACATGATTGCCAAAACTTTCACTGCTGGGGGGCATCTAAATGTACTGAGAAAGCTATTCGATAGACTTCACAGGTATTAACAAAAATTAAATCCTGCCAATTGTACTTTTGGAGCCTCTTCAGGAAAATTATTGGGTTTCATGGTAAGCAAAGATGGGATTCGAGTTGACCCAAGTAAAGTCAAGGCAATACAAGAAATGCAACCCCCGAAGACTCCAAAAGAAGTAAGAAGTTTTCTGGGCAGAATCAACTTCATAGCAAGGTTCATATCACAATTGACGTCCAAGTGTGAACCTCTTTTCAAATCACTAAAGAAGAACAATCCGATTGAGTGGAATAATGAATGCCAAGAGGCATTTGAGAAAATCAAGCAATACCTATCAAATCCACCAGTCTTGGTACCACCCCGATCTGGAGAACCGTTGATTCTATACTTATCAATACAGGATTCTTCATTAGGATCCGTATTGGGTCAACGCGATGAGACAGGCAAGAAAGAGCATGCAATTTACTACTTGAGCAAGAAGCTTACCACATATGAAGCAAAATACTCAGTAGTAGAAAAGTCTTGTTGTGCCCTTGCATGGGTAGCAAACCGACTACGACACTACATGCTCAACAATACCACATTGCTGATCTCCAAGACTGATCCCATCAAGTACATCTTTGAGAAACCCGCTTTATCAGGAAGGATCGCAAAATGGCAAATGTTGTTGTCTGAATACGACATACAGTATGTCACCCAGAAGGCTGTAAAAGGGAGTGCGATTGCCGAATATCTGGCTGATAGAGCATTGGATGATTATGAGCCAATGAGAATGGACTTTCCTGATGGAGATATAATGACGATAGAACAGGAAGTCTCTGAAGATGATGAAACATGGAAAATGGCGTTCGATGGAGCATCTAATGCTTTGGGACAAGGGATTGGAGCTATACTCATCTCTCCAAGTGGAGAACAGTTCCCCCTCACAGTGAAAATCACATTTCCTTGTACCAACAATATAGTAGAATATGAGGCATGTGCTATGGGACTCCAAATGGCACTGGGACTGAAGGTACGAAATCTCCGAGTTTATGGGGATTCCGCATTGGTCATATATCAAATAAATGGAGATTGGGAGACAAGGGATTCAAAATTGATCCCTTACCAAAAGCTCATACTAGACTTGGCAGGAAAATTTAACAGTATAAGCTTCCATCATCTTCCAAGGGAAGATAATCAAATTCCGGATGCCTTAGCTACTTTAGCTGCCATGTACAAGATAAGCGACCCTGAGCATACTCCTGTTTTTGAAATGAAAATACTAGATTCCCCAGCTTATTGCATGAGCGTGGAGGAAGAATTGGATGGGAAACCTTGGTATCATGATATCAAGAAATACCTCCAAGAACGAGTATATCCACCAGAAGCATCAGAAAATGACAAGAAATTTTTACGAAGGTTGTCAATGGGTTTTCTTTTAAACCTAGACATACTTTATAAGAAAACCCCAGACTCGATGCTACTTCGCTGTGTAGATGCTCATGAAGCACGAAAGATCATGGAAGAAGTTCATGCTGGAATGTGTGGAGCACACACTAGTGGTCATACCATGGCAAGACAAATAATGAGGGCTGGCTACTATTGGCTCACATTAGAAAGTGATTGCATCAATCACGTAAGAAAATGTCATAAGTGCCAAATATATGCCAACAAGATCCAGGCTCCACCTGCCCCTCTTAATGTAACAGCAATACCTTGGCCTTTTGCTATGTGGGGAATTGATGTCATTGGAGCAATTACCCCCAAAGCTTCTAATGGTCACAAATTCATTCTAGTGGCAATAGACTACTTCACCAAATGGGTAGAAGCTGTGTCTTATGCAAATGTAACTCAAAAGGTGGTATGCCGGTTCATTAAGAAAGAGATCATTTGTCGCTATGGGTTGCCAGAGTGTATCATCTCAGACAATGCCACGAACTTGAATAATGCAATGATGCAGACTTTGTGCCAACAGTTCAAGATCAAGCATCTCAATTCAGCACCTTATCGACCGATGATGAATGGCGCAGTAGAAGCAGCCAATAAAAATATCAAGAGAATTATTGAAAAGATGATTGTCACTTACAAGGACTGGCATGAGATGTTACCTTTCGCATTACATGCTTACAGAACTTCTATCCGTACTTCTACTGGAGCAACACCTTTTTCTCTGGTATATGGTATGGAGGCCGTACTGCCCATTGAAGTTGAGATTCCTTCATTAAGGGTACTAATGGATACCCAATTGAAAGAAGTAGAATGGGTCAAGGCTAGATATGAGCAATTAAACCTAATTGATGAAAGAAGAATGATGGCCCTCTGCCATGGGCAACTTTATCAAAGGAGGATGATCCGCGCTTACAATAAAAAGGTTCGCCCACGACAATTTCATGAAGGTGACATAGTGCTCAAGAAAATTCTACCCATTCAGCATGATTCTAGAGGAAAATGGACACCAAACTATGATGGACCATATGTGGTGAAGAAAGCCTTTTCAGGAGGGGCTCTAATTCTGACAGAAATGGATGGACGAGAGCTACCAAAACCAGTAAATTCAGATTCAGTGAAGAAGTACTTTGCATAATGATGAAGTTTTCCGACAGAAGGGAAGAAGTGGGTACAGGATTGCCAGAGCTTGTTCGACCAAAGTTGTCAAAGAGAGTGTTCTTCTCTCAGATCTTCATTGTTCTTCATCTGTACCCAAGACTTTTATATTCCCTTACTCATAAATGAAAAGCCAATTCTCTCTAGCTCTTCTTCTTCAAATCTCACATTCAACTTTTGTATTCCCTTATCCATAAATAAAAATACAATTCTCTCTAGCTCTTTTTCTTCAAATCTCACATTCTTGTTGGCCTCTAGTGTGCAATAAATTGTGACTTTGTAGGAAGGGTAGTAATAATTAAAACTCAGAAAAAGCAAAGACCGTAGATTACTTTGATAAGCTTTATGAATTAAAATAGGTAAGATCGAGGTCCTGCTTTGCGAACGGCACAAAACATTGGCTAACAGGAAAAATGGAGTAACAAATCTTCGGGAGATGGCCTTGGTGGTTGCCTGGATGATCGCTTCAAAAGTCTTACAATTAAAAATAGGCGCATGATTATATCATCAAGAAGGAAGCATACTCACGAATGTTTCAACAGGGATGACTATCCAAAAAGGCAAAAAGTATGATGCGGGAAAACGTTAAGGAAGTTGAGACCAAAATTCAGGAACAAGTCAAGAAAAACTTCTTTGAAGGGGCTTTCGAAAAGAATTGAGCTTTTGAGGCAATGGACGAGAGCTGAGAAGCATAAAGAGATTCAATGGTAATCCAAGAATGCCATTCATAAAAAGGATCCAGTAAAGCAAAGACATGAAGAACTAGATCCATACAAAAAACAAAAAAAAAAAAAAAAAAAAAAAGAGCCATTAGTTACACATGCCCTGCATTCATGCATTTCACATCATGCATACATGGCTTTTGCATAACAGGGACCAAACGGAGAGCATATCCGCGGCATGATTACAACAGTATAAGCTGAGACTTCAACTTCATCAGCTCATTCCAGTCTATCACTGAAGGCACAGCTAATACGCTCGACCAAGCCGCGTCAAGAAGTTCAACACTATGGTCAAGGATAAGGTAGACGTTAAAAATGTTGTCGTTGACAATTTGTCAAAAGCTGGCAATGGATTCGATAATCGAGGCTACACCCGTGAGGACAGAATCGACGTCACCTCAAATATCAAAGATAAGAGATAGCCATGGTCAAGGATAAGGTATACGTCATGAAATATTGTCGTTGACAATTTGTCAAAAGCTGGCAATGGATTCGATAATCGAGGCTTCACCCACAAGACGTCACAGGATCGACGTCAAGCTCGTTGGAATATCAAAGATAAGAGATATCTATGACATCAAAATATTGTCAAAAAGTAGGATCCATTTTTCCGGTTAAGTGGCGGATACGGTACTCCGTGACTCTCAAGTCGGTTGTCTCAGTTGCCCATAATAACTGATTCCTTCCTCCCTTCTTTCTTTTATTTCCTTCTAGAAAATGGATCCTACTCTTTCTGCCTTGCGAAAATACTTTCCTTCTCTCCCAATGAACATTCTTAAAAAGATTTACCAAGTTCGCTGTGAACGATTAAGAGTTTTGATGCACAAAGGAATCCCTGAAGATGTGCGGTGGTTAATTGAAGCTAAGGTTCGTCTGGCAGGTGAACTCCCAGATGCATTTGTGTCTCACATGCCTGGCATAGGCAAAAGCTCTTATGCCAAAAAGCGAAGAGCGAAAAGGTTACAAGTCTGTCATAAATGTGGTCGATGGACTTGTAATACTAAATGTCGTTCTTTAGGAATGATCTCCGATAATCGGGAAGATAAAATACGATTCATCAAGAATGGCCTGAGTAAGGATTCGTTGGATGATATCCGATTGACTCTTGAGACGCATTCTTGTGGATCAGTGCAACGCGAACTTCTTGGTTTATGGAGTATTTTTCACGAAGAACGAGAGCGTTATAGTCCCGGGAATCTGACTTTAAAAGACCCTGTTTGCCAGTTTGTAAGAAAACTGGATGGGAAGCAAATCCCCGACTCATAGAAGGCGTTGAAGCCGTTACTGGACGTAAAACCAGTGGAAGATGTGAGCCACAATCACAATTACTGTACATATAATTTGTCATATTTGGAAAATTTACCTTTTCTTTTGACATTAATGTACTTGCTCCTGTAAGCGTAATTAACACGTTATCCTTTCATCGCTATAAATGCGTGTTCTTCTTTCCGGTTAAGTAGCGGATACGGTACTCCGTGACTCTAATAGTTAGGTTATTTCAGTTTCCTACAATAACTGATTTCTTCCTCTCTTCTCTCAAATTCTTCTCTCATCAATGGATTCTACTCTTTCTGCCCTGCGAAAGTACTTTCCTTCTCTCCCAATAAATGTTCTTAAAAAGATCTACCAAGCTAGATGTGAAAGAATCAGAGTTTTTATACACAAAGGCATTCCTGACAATGTGCAGTGGTTAATTGAAGCTAAGGTCCGTTCGGCTGGTGAAGTTTCAGATGCATTTATGCCCCGTATGCCCGGCTTAGGTAAAAGCCCTTATGCCAAAAAGCGAAGAGCAAAGAGGCTAGGCGTCTGTCATAAATGCGGACGATGGAATTGCGATACTAAATGTCGCTCTTTAGGATTCATCTCCAAAAATCGCGAAGATAAAAGAAAATTCATCAAGAATGGCCTGCGTAAGGAATCTCTAGAGGATATCCGAGGGACTCTTGAAACGCATTCTTGTGGAATAGTGCAACGCGAAATTGTCAATTTATGGAGGACTTTCCATAAAGAACGAGATCGTTACAGTCTTGGGAATCTAACTTTAAACGACCCTGTTTGCCAGTTTGTAAGAAAACTGGATGGGAAGCAAATCCCCGACTCATAGAAGGCGTTGAAGCCGTTACTGGACGTAAAACCAGTGGAAGATGTGAGCCACAGTCACAATCACTGTACATACAATTTGTCATATTTGGAAAATTTACATTTTCTTTTGACAATAATGTACTTGCTCCCGTAAGTGTAATCGACATGTTATCCTTTCATCACTATAAATGCATGTTCTTCTTTTTGGTTAAGCAGCGGATACGGTACTCCTTGACTCCCAAAGTCAGTTATTTCAGTTTCCTACAATAACTGATTCCTTTCCCTCATCTCTCAAATTCTTCTCTCATCAATGGATTCTATTCTTTCTGCCCTGCGAAAGTATTTTCCTTCCCTCCCAATAAATGTTCTTAAAAATATCTATCATGCTATATGTGAAAGAATCAGAGTTTTTATACGCAAGGGCGTTCCTGACAATGTGCAGTGGATAATTGAAGCTAAGGTCCGTTCAGCTGGTGAAGTTGCAGATGCATTTATGCCTCGTATGCCCGGCTTAGGTAAAAGCGCTTATGCCAAAAAGCGAAGAGCAAAGAGGCTAGATGTCTGTTATAAATGCGGATGATGGAATTACAATACTAAATGCCGCTCTTTAGGATACATCTCCAAAAATCATGAAGATAAAAGAAAATTCATTAAGAATGGCCTGCGTAAGGAATCTCTGGAGGATATCCGAGGGACTCTTGAAACACATTCTTGTGGAATAGTACAACGCGAAATAGTCGATTTATGGAGGACTTACCATAAAGAACGAGACCGTTACAGTTCCGGGAGTCTGACTTTAAACGACCATGTTTACCAGCTTGTAAGAAAACTGGATGGGAAGCAAATCCCCGACTCATAGAAGGCGTTAAAGCCGTTACTGGACGTAAAATCAGTGGAAGATGTGAGCCACAGTCACAATTACTGTACATATAAGCTGTCATTTTGAAATTTGTTTTTTCTTTTGACAATAACGTACTTGTTTCTGTAAGCGTAATAAACACGTTATCATTTCATCGCTATAAATGCGTGTTCTTCTCTCCGGTTAACTAGCGGATACGGTACTCCGTGACTCTCAAAGTCAGTTAGTTCTGTTTCCTACAATAACTAATTTCTTCCTTTCTTCTCTTAATTTCCTCCTTCATCAATGGAGTCTTCTCTTTCCACCCTATGAAAGTATTTTCCTTCCCTCCAAATAAATGTTCTTAAAAAGATTTATCAAGCTAGATGTGAACGATTCAGAGTATTTATGCACAAAGGCATTCCTGATAATGTGCGGTGGCTAATCGAAGCTAAGGTTCGTTCGGCTGGTGAAGTTCCAAATGCATTCCTCCCCCGTATGCCCGGCTTTGGTAAAAGTGCTTATGCCAAAAAGAGAAGAGCAAGGAGGCTAGGCGTCTGTCATAATTGTGGATGGTGGATTTGCGGCACTAAATGTCGTTCTTCAGGGATGATCACCAGAAATCGTGAAGATAGAAGAAAATTCATTAAGAATGGCCTGCGTAAGGAATCTCTAGTGCATATCCGAGAGACTCTTGAAGCGCACTCTTGTGGAATGTGCAATTTGAGATTGTCGGTTTATGGATGACTTTCCAAAAAGAACGAGATCGTTACAGTCTTGGGAATCTGACTTTAAACAACCCTATTTGCCAGTTTGTAAAAAAACTGGAAAGGATGCAAATTGCCAATTCATAGAAGGCATTGAAGCCGTTACTGGACGTAAAGCCAGTGGAAGACGTGAACCAAAGTCACGACTACTGTACATGCTACCTGTCGCTTTTGAAAATTTTCCTTCTCTTCCAAAAATAATGTACCTACTCCTGACGTGAGCCACAGTCACAACTATTGTCGCTTTTGAAAATTTTCCTTCTCTTCCAAAAAATAATGTACCTACTCCTGACGTGAACTACAGTCACGACTACTGTACATGCTAGCTATCGCTTTTGAAAGTTTTCCTTCTCTTCCGACAATCATGCTAGCAGCCATTTTGGAAATTTTCCTCCCCTTTTGGCAATAATGTACCCACTCCTGACATGAGTCGTAGTCGTGATTACTGTGTATAGCTGTCATTTTGGAAATTTTCCTTCTCTTCCGACAATAATGTATCTACTCTTGAAAATAAAATTATTGCTTTATCTCTTCATCTCTATAAATATATCCTATTTTCTTCTTTTCTCACAAGGGTAAGGATAGGAATGGAGAAAACCTCAACTCGTAAATCCCGAAGTATTTGTGTATTTTCTGGGGCTTTTCCTGGAAAAGATGAAGAGTACTTAAAGGCAGCCAACCATTTGGGTAGAGTATTAGCCGAGCGAAAAATACATTTAGTTTATGGAGGAGGTAGCGTCGGATTAATGGGAGGCGTAGCATCAGCAGCATCTTTAGGTGGAAGTCAAGTTCTGGGCATTATCCCTGGACCTTTGAAATTTGTTTCTGGGGGCACGATTGGAGAAGAATTAGTGGTTAAAAATTTGCAAGAGCGTGTGTTACAAATGCTTCTTAATGCTGATGCTTTTATCGCTCTACCAGGTGGTTTTGGCACATTGGGAGAAATCTTCCAAATTGCTTCCATGGCCCAACTTAATTTGCACCAGAAACCTATTGGGCTGTTGAATGTTAACAATTTCTTTACAGGTCTGATATCTTTTGTGGATTATGCTGTGCAGAAGAATTTTATATCAAGAGTGGCACGACAAATCCTAATATCCGCAAAAACTGCTGAAGAATTGCTTGATAAAATGCAAGCTTTTGTTCCTGAACCAGATCCAGCAATGATTCAGATAGACTGGACACGACAGTCTTTCCCGACCAGTTCAATCCCATAATTGTCCTCTACCCGGCCTGTTGAAGCATTGTGGAAGAAGAAGCGATCCGATCTGTTCTTCTTGTCCTTTAGTTTTATTATCAGCATTTTCTTTCGTGTTTCAGTTTTTCTTTTCAGGGAATTTCTTTTTTTTTTTTACCTTTTAGGATAGTTTTGTTCATGCTGATATTAAAACCATAGGACAAAGCCTTTAGTTTGGAATGGCTGAGTAAAGAGTAATTTTTTTTTACTCTTGAGACGCATCCTATTAGGTCTACTAGTCATGACATTTTGGGGTAGCTAAGCTTCAACCTTATTTGGATGACATATCTCACAAGGGAATCTATATTTTCTGAAGAAAATATTAGATGAAACCTTGGATATTGATTCCAAACATCCGTTCCCTTACATAATTTGTCAGTTTTATTTCTCATCATCAAGATTCACTCATTTCATGGAAGTTTAAATTTTTTGCACTCGCCTATTATGAAAATTCACACTTCCGAAGAAATCATTCCAACTTCAATTGCTTTCATACAAAGTTTGCTTGGGGTACTAAGGAAAGCTCCTTAACCCCAGAAAGGAGAAAAGAGTTTTTCTCCACAATCAATCAATCAATTTTTTCTTCAACGATAGGAGAGGTTCCTATCGTTCCTAAGGAAGGTTCCTTAGAGGTCAATCAATCAATTTTTCTTCAACGATAGGAATCTCCTATCGTCAAGGTTCTAAGGAATTCCTTAACCTCAAAATCAATCAATCAATTTTTCTTCAACGATAGGAGAGTTCCTATCGCCGAGGTTCTAAGGATGGAACCTTAACCTCGAAATCAATCAATCAATTTTCCTTCAAAAATAGGAGAGTTCCTATCGCCGAGGTTCTAAGGATGGAACCTTAACCTCGAACTCAATCAATCAATTTTCCTTCAACAGTAGAAGAGTTCCTATCGCCGAGGTTCTAAGGATGGAACCTTAACCTCGAAATCAATCAATCAATTATCCTTCAATTGTAGGAGAGTTCCTATCACCGAGGTTCTAAGGATGGAACCTTAACCTCAAAATCAATCAATCAATTTCCTTCAACAATAAGAGAGTTCTTATCGCAGAGGTTCTAAGGAAAGTTCCTTAACCTCAAAAAGGAGGAGAAGAAAGTTTTTCTCCTCAGGGTTTAGGCGGCGAGAAGGTTCTCAATGTCTAGCTGAGGTCGGACGAAATTCGGTAACAACTTTGCATGCGTCATGTCCCATGAAGCATGCAAAGGGGGGCAGCTGTTGACACCCAATTTCGTCCGACCATTAAACATTAAAATTACACACAAATATATATATAACAAAATAATAATAATAATAATTAGTTTAGGAGGCATTTTTGTTTTATAGGGTTAGTTTTGAAATAATATGTATATATATATATCTATGTGTGTCTATAAGATATAAAAGAAAAATTCTAAAAAATTGACAAAAATGAAAAGTTTGGGGTGACAATGACAAAAATGAGAAGTTTGGGAAGAATATGACAAAATCTGGAAGTTCTAGGGAAAATTTTGGTGATTATTCGCAAGGTTTGGGCCTAGCCGACAGAAAAGACAAATTTGACTCAATCAGAAGCTTCAGGAACATATCAGAAGTTAAAGAGACGTAAAGGACTAAAACTGTCATTTTACCAAATTAAGAGATAAGTCTGTTTTTAATTAAACTTCGAATTATTTTTAATCATAGAAATTCGAGCCTCCTTCCCCTATAAATAGGGGTCCAAATGTTTGAAGAAAATGAAAAGAGAGCAAGATTTGAGCTTCTTTTTAAAAAAAGAAAAACTGTAGCTTTAGTCCTTGGTTCTCCTTCCTCACCCAGAAAAAAATCCTAAACTTCTATTCCTGCTCCCTACTGCCAACGTTTCTAAGCCAAAACCACTTTTTCGTCAATCCTTTCGCCGTTATCCTCACACCAGCCACCATCCTCATCCTCCCTGAAACTGCCCTAGCCGCCGCCACCAAACCCAGCCGTCCGATTGCGCTATTGTTGCCGGAAAACGAAGAAAAAGCAAAGAAAACTGTTTCACCTGCCAGATTTGAATTTTTTTTCCTTTTAGGTATAACTCTCTTTTAACCTTTCATCTTTTCATTTTTTTTATTCAAGTCATTAACCTTTTTTTTTTTTTTGCAGAACTAACAATAATCTTTTGTGTGCTTTGTTTATTTTTTTTTAATTTTTTATGGAAGGTTGTACCTCCTACTTTTATGTGGATGGCCAAAAGCCCCACACTTTTATTTTTTTTATGGAAGGTTATATCTCCTACTTTTCATTTTTGTCTATATAAGTCACTAACCTTTTTATTATTTTTGTGGATATGTCATTAACATCTAACTTTTGGTATTTATTTTTTTTTATGGAAGGTTGTACCTCCTACTTTTACGTGGATGGCCAAAAGCCCCACACTTTTATTTTTTTATGGAAGGTTGTACCTCATACTTTTCATTTTTGTTTATAAAAGTCATTAACCTTTTTTATTATTTTTGTGGATATGTCATTAACATCTAACTTTTGGTGTTTATTTTTTTGTTATTCTTTTTATGGAAGGTTGTACCTCCTACTTTTCATTGTGTTTATATAAGTCACTAATTTTTTATTTTTTTGCAGATGGGCCATTAACAATTATTTTTTATTTTATTTCTTCTTTTTTTCTTGATTTTTCCATGGAAGGTTATATCTCCTATTTTATTTTTTTACGTGGATGGTTAAACACCCCACCTTATTTGTTTATTTAATTTCTACAATTTATTTATTTTTATATGTGGATGACTAACCTTATTTTATTTGTTTATCATTTTTATACCTGGCTAAAACCCCCTATTACTTCCTTATTTTATTTTTATCATTACAATAAAAGCCCCCCGCCCTTTATTTTATTATTTTTTTCCACTAATTTAAATATTAATTGGAATATTAAGAAATTTATTTTTATTTTATTATTTCCTTTAAATAACAAGAAGCTAATCTTTTTATTCTTTTTATCAAATAAAATAAAAAATTATAGTTAAACAATTTGACAAAAATCAATGTTTTTTTAATAATTATATTTTTTTTTAAATCTATGAATTAGATATTTACCTAAAAAAAATCTTTCATCAAACAAAAAGAGTGAAAAATAAAATTTAAAAATCTAAAAAATTAATATTAAGATCATTAAAATCCATATTCGGATAATTCGGCAGAATTGATGATATGGATTAATTAAAATATTTTATAATATGGATTGATTAAAACATTCAATAATAAATTTAAAAATTAAATTTTTCATTAAATTCCATATCCAAGTGATCCGATAGGATCCACGATTTGGAAAATATCAAAGTTATAATAAAAATGAATGAAAATTAAATACTAAAATTTATGGATCCATATTCGGATAATTCGTCAGAATTTATGATATGGATTAATTAAAATAATTAATAATAAATAAAAATCAATTTTATTAAATTCCATGTCCAAGTGGTTCGATAGAATCCGTGGTTCGATAGAATCCATGGTTCAGAATTAAAAATCAAGTATCAAAGATCAAAGATTCCATATCAGTTTGATCTGATAAGATTCACGGTTTGGAATTAAATTCATTAAAATTATTATTCTCAACCAAAGGTTAGATCAAGAAATAAATAGTTAGGAAAAGATAAAAACTGAACCCCATGGTACCAATTTTCGGGCGCTTTAATAGAGTTATTTTAGTGTAACCGACTCACGATCTTAGAATCTCTCGCAGACCATTACAAGTATCCAATCGACCTAGGTAAACCGATTGGTGGCAACTCCATAAAAATCACGTTGCTACATTTTTGTGCTAGTAAGTCAGCGGATCATTCAACTATTAGGTCAAAAATGACCAATTGATGCCAGAAAGAGGATGTTTTGGCTCAACCCTAAGAGGTAGTGTCCAAGGAGCGCCCGCGGGGGAGAGTTCACTCTGACCAGTCGAGAGTTGACTTACAAGTAGCCACAAAGTAAATGTAATCTTAAGTGTCATACTTAGTAATCAAAGTGCTAGGTCTAGTATAGGTACAGTGTGCTCCAGCATCTATTTTATGACTTCGGTAGTAGTTTTGTTTACCGAAGTAGAGGGAAGTCAAGGTTTGTAAGCCTAATCGGTGAGGATATTGTTTGAGCTAGTTAAAGACCATAATTAGAGCATTTCACTAAACCCTAGTGCCTTCAAAAGAAAGGGCTTGTGCTCTTTAAGATTGGTTGAAGCTAATGGGTAGGCTCACAACTCCAAGGGATAGAACCAGTATCAAGGTGTATAGCTGGAGCACTAGGCATAGTTGTAGAAGATGAGCCACCCAAGCAATTTTCCAGGGCCAACTACCTCCCGATAGTTAACTAAAGTTAGTTCTCCCACAAAGTAAGTTGAGTGGACATGGCAAAGTTGAGGGTACATCGTAACGATGTGAGGTTGGCATAGTGTGTTTATGGTATGGTAATCAAGCATGAAAGGTGGAGATGGTTCTTTATAACAATAGGCTAAGTGATGGGTGGTCGTTGATAGGTCCCTTGACAGTGTTAGGGGCCAAAGGGCCTAGTAGGTAGTCCAGGTGTTGAGTAAAACTAGAGGCACAATGGAGCCTAGTGTAGGGGTTGAGGTGCCTAATTGGCTACTTAGCCAAGGATGCCTAGGTTGGCCTAAGATTGAGTAGTATGTTGCAACTTGGCTAATGATCCTATAAGTGCTCTGGACATGGGCTAAGTATTGGTGGTCGAGGAACAAGTGTACTAAGGACACACCTGAAGAGCTAATCCAACGTGTGTGTAGGGTATTGTGCTCTTAGTGCAGGAAGGTGAAGAGATGGAGTGTGTAGGCTTCTACGACCTATGATACTTTGAGTGAAGCAGCTAAAGCATCAAGACTTTTGACTTGAGTAACCTATCAGTAGCTAAATCATCAAGTGCTGGATGGCCTGAGCTGAGGGGACACGGATAAGGCCCAAGGGCTACTAGTTGCTTGAAGGTCTTGGCACTCATTCTAGAGAGGTTTTCTCTTGTAGCCACGCAGGTGTAAGCGGTTCTAGAGTAGCAAAAGCAGTAGGATCATGATGCTTGGGTGTTGTATGGGTACCCTGCCCAATGCACTGGTATGTCTGATGCATATGGGCCATTCCAGGGGAGCATTTGAAGAGTTGTACTCTAGGGTAGGCTGGGACATTCAACTCTCAATAGTTCACTCATTTGGAAGAGCCCTAGAGTATAGTGAAGCTTGGAGCAGAGTATGCCTCAAGGTCCTATCAGTGTATATGGTGACGCCATAGTACACTAGTGAGACAATTAATCTAGTGATTATTAGGAGTTGTCAGGTACTAAACCAAGAGTAACGAACTGACTGTGTAAGAGTTAGTGGACAAGTTTCATACTTGTTAAGGTAGCTTGCACTAAGGGCTTTGGTACAGGATCATAGATGCCGAACCTAAAGTGGAATTTTTCTAGTGTGAGTGTTAATAGACAAGTTTAACTTCTTAAGTTAGCTTACACTAGTGGGTTCTAGCACAAAGGAGAAAGTGAAGGAAGTCTGTTCACGTCAAACTTTTGGTAAGACCCTATCAACGTAAGGGTAGTGGATAGGCTTTTAAAAGATTGTTAAGCTATCTTACACTAGAGGACTCAGCATAGAGTTTGCAGTGGAGGATTCATGATCATTGGATTTGTTAGGGCAGCTTAGAGTAGTCAGCTGTCCTTTAGTAGTACTATGTGCTGAAGTTAGGGAGAGGCTATACCATGGTCTTCAAGGAAAAAAATTACTATAAGGTGTTCAGGCCGAGCAAGGTCAGGCTAAGGTGGGGAGAATAGTGAGCAGTAACCAGATTACAATTAGGAGTGAGCACGAAGAATGGCATTGGCCATAGTACCTATTCAAGATAGGGCCCGACTCAAGTGTCGGAGGTCATCAACTAGGCAAGTTGGGTAGTTTCGGTGCCAAATGGGCTGTTGAGACCAACACCCATTGGTAGGTTTGTTTAGGATTTGTTGGCAGCTTATTCTAGTCTAGTATCCTATGGTGCGGATATTGAATTTGGAGGACCAAATTCTCCAAGGTGGAGAGAATGTTATAGCCCTCCCAGTGGAATGCTTGGTGAGCGAGGTAAGTTCATAAATCCCTAGCTTAAAAACCCTAATTAGACGTGAATTAGCAAAAATCAAGTAAGTTATTAAAGGTTTTACAGGTTCCGAATGGTTTGTGGCACTAGGTTTGCCTGCGGGCAAAATGGTTATTTTACACCCCAGAGCGTCGGGTTGAGTCTCGGGAGTAAAAAAATGACATTTTTTAAACCCAAAGCCCATGTTAGCTAAGTTTGCTAAAGTTTTTAATTACCTAGTTACTATTTAGGGAAGGGGTAATTTTGCAACTTTTTAAAAAATTTTGGGGGAGGCGAAGGATTTGTGTTTAAAATACATTACTATTCATCAATTTTTCAGTTGCAGCCCCCTCTCCTTCCTCTCAATCTCTTGCCAAATCCTCTTCAAAACCAAGATTTCTTCAAGAAATTGGAAGGCTTTTATGTTGCCCAAGTCAAAAAGAGCTTGTTTTGCTTGTTTTTCATGGAGTTGGAGCTCTTCGAAATGTTTTTTAGCTTGGGCAAGGTTTTGGGTAAAAGGTAAGCATTTGTTCTTGATGATTTCATGTTTCTTGAGCTAAATTAAGCTTGGGTTTTGTTGGATTGATGTTAATTTGGTGCCATATGCCTTGTATTTTGCTTGGAACCTAGGAACCTAGTGGAACCCTTTGGAGCTTGGTTTCTATGGCTTGCGGTCACTTGATTATGCTAGTTCAAGGTCAAGTGAGGTAAGGGATTTATGATTCATACTCATTTGATGCCATTCACAATTGTTTGTGGAGAAATTCCTATGCATTTGATGAGTGGCATTAGTTGTGAAGAAGATGTTCATGGTGGACTAGTTGAGTTTCCAAGCTTAGTGTGATGTTTGTATGTGTTGCAAGCTTAGAATGAATGGTGCATTATGGCTTAAAAAGTGTGTTTTGTAGGTTTGCAAAGTAGGAAGGCGTTCCCAACTTGTTTGGGAGCCTTTGGAGGCCTCCCAAGGTGCTTTGGGCATGTTTTTAAGGTTCAAGCCTCAAGGGCCTAGTGCCTAGGTGCCAGGTGCCACTGCAGTGCCCAGGACCCCATTTGGAACTCAAAGAATGGCTTCTAGTGCCTACGTGCTAGCACTCGACAACACTGACATGCTGTAGCGTTTTTTCCATAACTTTTCATTCGGGTGTCTAATTGAGGCGATTCAAGATTCCATAGGAAGCTAAGAGGGAATACTATCATTTCTATGCCTTACCCAATCCTGAATTGGCTTAGGATTTTCTTCATTTTTGTTGAAAATGAGGGGATATTTTGGCCACAATAGAGCACTGTTAGTTAGGTCTAAGGTTTAGTTCCATCGGAAGCCTAATTGGACCTTTAAATTTGGGGCTCTAATGTGGGAACCTTAGTGCACCTAGGTGGGTTCCAAAGAACCTAGTAACTGAGTCCAACCATGGTCTTTGCCATTCTAGTAGGGTGAACCAAATAATGGTGAATAGTTATGTGCCTTCAGTGAAGGATTAGTGCACTTGTAGTGTTACCCACTCTAGGATAGTCCAGTTATGGTGCCAAAATTGTGCATTTAAAACTCCCAAGCTTGGTATGTTCTGTAGGGCATCAAAACAATACCCTTAGTGTGCATACCCAAGTGGCCCTTTTGGGCACTATGTAAATGCATGCATATTGGTCCAACCATTACACATATATTCACATTTTATGCACACAATGGCAGCAAGGAAGGAAAACACTAGAACAAGTCTTAATCTTGGCTACCACACATTAAGCAATCTTGTTAAGTTTAAGTAACCAGCCATTACACCCGAAACTTCCTCCAAACAACTATATTAATCTAGCCATGTACTGTTATGGACCTCCTAGTAAAAGGCACTCCCGAGGGAGGTAAAGTGTTCTAAATTAAGTTTGGAACCTAATTTCAAGTTTACATAGCAAGCATAGGCAAGTTTAACAAAGTTCACTAAGTTCCGAGGAAGATAGGGCACTAAATGAGGTTCAGGGGAAAAATGGTAATTTTGCATCCTGAATAGCCAGGCGTGGTCCTGAGTGGTTAAAATGAGTTTTTATAATTTAACTTTCAACCTTAACCCAAACTTGGAAGAAATAAACAAGAATTTAATCAAGAATAACTAAGTACCAAAAGATGGGGGTTTAATTGTATTAAGCTTAATACTTTGGTGGTTGGGAGGTTAAGTGAGGGTTTAAGAAAGGGAAAGTGAGGCTATGGATGCCATAATCTTGTTTCCAACCTTCTCACTCTCATTTTACTCTCAATTCAATCTTGAAATCAAGATTTCTTGGTGCCAATAAGAGCTATCAAGAGTATATAAGCTAGGAGGAGCTCATTTCAAGCATTAAACCATGGTTTTGGAGCTTGGAAGTGTATTTTCTCAAATCCCCTATTTTTGATACGAGGTAACCAATGTGTTCTTGATTGAATTCATGTTATTTGGTTAGTTTGGAGCTTGGGTTTTGGTTAGGAAGCAAGATTTTGATGATTGGTGTCTATGTTTTATGAAGACCAATTAATGCTATTGACATGAGTTTGCTTGAAGAATTTGAGTAATTCTAGCAATAGCATTAGTTAGAGGATTTGGTTGAATTGTGGTGGACTATGAGGTTTGAGAGGATTTGGATGATGTTACGAGACATCATAGATTGGCTTGTGATAGTTTTTTATGTTCTATGCAATATGGTCTATGTGTGTGTGAAATTTAGAGGCTTTCCAAGCATGTTTACTATGTTTGCTAAGTGTCCAAAGTTTGTAGGAGTAAAATGCGTGCCAATTCTGTAGATTCACAGATTGGCGAAGCATCGCCAATTTCGTGCACCAATTCACGATGTGTTGCCAATTGTGAGTTCGCCAATTTCGTGCACCAATTCACGATGTGTTGCCAATTGTGAAAATGTGGTCTGAATGTGAAAATGGTAGAATTTCTCACATTTTGCTAGGGAGATCGAGGTGAAACCTAAAGGGGTTCTTAGGGTGCCTTAGGGCCTAAATGTGCCAGGGGTACTCCGAGACTTCCGAAAGTCCCTCAAGACTTAAGCGTTTCCTTAAGGTTTGAAAGATTTTATGGTTTCTTAAGCCATAAGTAAGGAAACTAGTTGCAAATGAGCATAACTAAGTACCATTAGCTCGGGTGAAAGGTTTAGAACCCTTGGCGACCTAGCCATGCTGTAGCCATGAGGTTGCAAGGTGAAACCTTAGTGCACCTAGTTTACAAGGTCTAAATGACCTAGTCTACAATAGTCCCACCATAATTCCCCTGCATAACATACTAAGGGAGAGGTTTAACTGGTGATTTATCACTAGTTAGGCTGGCAAGCACAGCTTACTAGTAGGCAAGGAAATGCTTTGTAGTTTAAGGACAAGGATGAGGAGAGGTCTCAAGGGACCTAAATATATGCGTATATTAGACCCTCAGGCTGTATGAGCTCACAGTAGGTTACATAAGTTATCATATGTGGTGTCCTTAGTAATTTTCTTGCAGGTACACTGAAGACCCCTTACTGAGAATGTTATGTTCTCACTCCCTAGTTATGTTATGCAGATTCAAAAGTTGTTACATCGGATAACCGTTGAGTGTTATTGCAGTGGTGGCTTTTTGTGCACAGGTATTGCACTTGAGAATCCTTGTGATTCTAGTCTACATAAGTATGCTTGAGTGGTTTGTTGGTCAAGTAATAGTACTAACTAGAGCATTCCTTTGGCTACAGAGCCTAGTAGCACTTGGACAAAGTGACCACTGGGATTCACATCCATGGTGGGAGTTAGTTAAAGAAGATCTCAGTTGAGGCTTGTATATATATACAGTACTCTAGTTGCCTCCATAGTCTATGTTATGAAAAGTCCTAGACTCTAGGGTTGTTCTTGGGTGAGGGCATTAGTCTACTTTATGTATGAATGCTCCCACGAGTTGTTATGTGTAGTAAATTCACATAAATGTTGATTTTGTATGCTTTGGCTATTTGTACTTATTTTTTGTAGAAATTACTTGGTCAAATTAATGCTTTATGTTTTTATTAATCAAAGTCAAAGCATGAAGAGCATGCATCTTTCATATTCTAGGATAATCAACTAGTATCATGGGATTTTAATCCACACACATATACAACTAGCCAAATACAACCACCATGAGACTAGCTCTCACAGGGCTTCCTGGGCAGAGCCCAGGGACGGCCGTGTCATGTACCCCCTATTTTCTTTACGTCATTATCCAGTAGAGACTTAAACCAAACTACGAAATTTGGTTTTACAACAATAGCCCACCTATGGACTAAGTTATAGATTTTTTAAGTTGGTTACAAAATTCTGACCAAATGAACAGTAACTCAGCCAACTTTGCAACGTCATAACTTTGGCAACAAGGCTCCAAATGTAGAAATTCCAAAGCCTAGTTAAATATCTAGATTTGCTCTAGGTGTCATCAAATTTGATACCAAGATTCATGTTGGGTTTCGGGAGCCAAACAGTGCAGCAGAATTTAACCGAAACCCTCCAGGATCCAAGTGAAACGGGGTAAACTAGGTGTTCGAAAATTTTCATACCTAATTTTCAGTTGAGATCTCTCACTCAACCGTAGAGTCGAATCACAAAACCTGAATAGTTGGCGTGGCCAAGCTCTTTATGGTATCCACATGAGCCTCTCGGGATCACCACACTTCCACCAAGTCCTAGCAGATGCATTTCTCTTGCGCTCGCAGTGCTAGCTTGCATCCTCCAAGTAATTGCAAGAAAAGAGTGCGGTTATCCTTTTGGGAGGCTAAGGCAAGGAGACCTGTGAATTTCTCACTAAAAGTTGTATTTATAGTGAGACTCAACTTCCAGGCCTAATGGGTTTTAAAGTCCTAATCCAATTAGGCTTTAATTTCGGGCTTAATAATGGCTCAAATATTGGGCCCATTATTAATACAAAATTATTATGAAACCAAAACCCAAATTATTAGCCCATGCACTCTAATGATCTAAATAGCTCTATGTGTGCAACCCAATAGGCTCTTACCACATTTGCAATGATCATAAATCACATTTATAATCATAAGCAATGAGCGGTGTCTAGCAACACATCATTGCTACCCAAGTGACAAGATTATCGGTGATTCGACTAAACCTTTATGATCATCATCGCTATATGCCATCGTCCCTTTGTCTAAGATATCAAGACTAAGCACGAGACATGGAATGTGTCACTCTCGTATAGCCCAATCTTTGGTTTCTTGATTACTGAGTAGACTAACTTAAACTGATGACATTGATATCGTATATTAACTCATCCGAGCATGGTCATGCATTTTTCTAAGTCTTACTCTATCAAGAGGCCTGAAGATATCACTCCCGTTACATAGGAGGGACAAATCCCATTTTGATCATACAAATCCCTCCGCATGATATGTGACATACCCAATGACCTCCTTCAAGTTCACTCAGTTACGAGCAACAAAGGAAAGTATCAAAGTATGTGACTCACATGTAGGGAACCTTGATGATCTTAGGTCAAAGGACTACATATACCATGATCACTATGAGAATCACTTATGACACTCATATAACGATCCATGTAGTGTTCTCATGGTGGGTCGGTCCAGTACACAAGTTCTCCAACTTGTACCCATATGTAGACTACATATCTCATATTAGTCTCCACATATGCTAGTCGTTATGTATTATTGCAACCCGCTCTACAATAATACTAGACTAGGGACGTTTGAGAATATCATTATTCTAGGGTTACAATTATGTTTATTAAGTTACGTAGAAACAAAACAACAAACATAATTGCTGGATTAATGCCTTAATAAAATATCATGACTCAATGTGCAAAAAATACAATCATCTCATGATTGGCTTTTTGGGCACAACACTAATAATCTCCCACTTGCACTAAAAGCCAATCATCCATGTATCTAATACCGATGGACCTAGAATGGCTATCATGCTTCTGCTGCGTAAGGGGCTTTGTCAGTGGATCAGCAATGTTGCTGTCTGTCGAAGTCCTGCATATCCTTACATCACCCCTCTCGATGATCTCCCTGATGAGATGATAGCGTCGGAGTATGTGTTTGGATCGCTGGTGAGATCGAGGTTCCTTAGCCTGTGCGATTGCTCCATTGTTGTCACAATAGAGCTCTATCGGGTCGGCAATGCTTGGAACCACTCCAAGTTCAGTGATGAACTTCTTGATCCAAACTGCCTCCTTCGCAGCATCAGAGGTAGCAATGTACTCAGATTCTGTTGTAGAGTCAGCTACTGTCTCTTGCTTTGAACTCTTCCAGCTCACAGCACCACCACCAATACAAAACACATAACCAGATTGCGATCTAAAATCATCCTTATCGGATTGGAAGCTTGCATCGGTGTAACCCCTTACAACGAGCTCATCTTCACCTCCAAAGACCAAGAATGCATCCTTAGTCCTTCGTAAGTACTTAAGGATGTTCTTAACAGCTGTCCAGTGACTCTCACCGGGGTTCGATTGGTACCTACTCGTCATGCTCAAAGCATATGAGACATCGGGACGAGTACATATCATGGCATACATGATAGATCCAATTGCTAAAGCATATGGAATCTTACTCATGCGCTCTCTCTCCTCGGGTGTACTCGAACACTGAGATTTAGAAAGAGTTATACCATGTGACATGGGCAAGAATCCTTTCTTGGAATCTTGCATGCTAAACCTCTTTAGCACCTTGTCAATATATGTACTTTGACTTAGGCCAAGAAGCTTTCTAGATCTATCTCTATAGATCTTGATGCCTAACACATAGGCTGCTTCACCCAAGTCCTTCATAGAGAAACATTTCCCTAGCCAAGTCTTCACAGACTGTAGCTCAGGAATGTCATTCCCGATGAGTAGTATGTCATCTACATACAACACCAAGAAGATAATAGCGCTCCCACTAACCTTCTTGTAGACACAAGGTTCATCTTCATTTTTGATAAAACCAAACTCTTTGATTGCATCATCAAAACGAAGATTCCAACTTCGAAAAGCTTGCTTCAGTCCATAAATGGACCTTTGCAACTTGCACACTTTATTGGCATTCTCTGGAGTGACAAAACCCTCAGGTTGTGTCATGTACACATCCTCAAGTAGCTTTCCATTTAGGAATGCAGTTTTGACATCCATTTGCCATATCTCATAATCATAGTGTGCAGCAATAGCGAACAAAATTCGGATGGATTTAAGCATAGCAACTGGTGAAAAAGTTTCATCACAGTCAATACCATGAATTTGCTTGAAACCTTTTGCAACCAATCGTCCCTTAAAGGTAATCACATTACCATCCATGTCAGTTTTCTTCTTGAAAACCCATTTGCACCCTATGGGTTTTACCCCTTCAGGTGGGTCAACCAAAGTCCATACTTGGTTTTCATACATGGATTCCATCTCGGATTTCATGGCCACTAGCCACTTCTCAGAGTCAGGCCCCGACATAGCTTGTTGGTAGGTTGTGGGCTCATCCTGATCCATGAGCATCACATCACCAGTGTGAGTCACGAGAAATCCATATCTCTCAGGCTCACGCCGAATCCTACCAGACCTACGTGGGCTCTGTGCTACAGGAACAGACTCTTGAACCACAACATCTTGTGGTGTCTGTTCAGGTTCCATTTCAGGTTCGATGTCTCCTTGTTGTTCTTGAATTTCTTCAAGTTCTACTTTCCTCCCACTAGTTCCTTTAGAGATAAACTCTTTCTCTAAAAAGACACCAGTTCGAGCAACAAACACTTTTTGCTCAGAAGGATTGTAGAAATAGTAACCCTTTGTTTCTTTGGGATACCCAACAAAAAGGCATTTTTGAGATTTGGGCCCTAGTTTGTCAGAGGATTGACGTTTCACATAAGCGTCACAGCCCCAAATCTTCATAAAAGACAAATTGGGATGCCTCCCACTCCATATCTCATATGGTGTCTTTTGAACCGATTTAGATGGAACTCGGTTTAGTGTAAAAGCGGCTGTCTCTAGAGCATGTCCCCAAAAGGAGTTTGGAAGGTCAGCTTGACTCATCATGGAGCGAACCATGTCTAACAGAGTTCGATTTCTCCTTTCAGATACACCATTCCATTGAGGTGTACCTGGTGGAGTGAGTTGTGATACTATACCACACTCCTTCAGATAGTCAAGGAATTCTCGATCCAAGTACTCTCCACCTCGATCTGATCGAAGCACTTTGATACTCTTCCCGAGTTGATTCTCTACTTCATTCTTGAATTCTTTGAACTTTTCAAAGGATTCTGACTTGTGTCTCATGAGATACACATAGCCATATCTGCTGAAGTCATCAGTGAAAGTAATGAAGTATTGAAAACCTCCTCTAGCATGTGTAGACATAGGGCCACATACATCACTATGTATGAGTCCTAGTAAGTCATTAGCCCTTTCACTTTGCCCTGTGAATGGGGCTTTGGTCATCTTGCCCAACAAACATGACTCACATGTCTCATATGATTCAAAATCAAATGAGTCCAAGAGTCCATCCTTATGGAGCTTGGATATGCGGGTCTCGTTTATATGGCCCAAGCGACAGTGCCAGAGATAGGTCGGGTTCGAATCATTTAATCTGACCTTCTTGGTATTCACATTATAGATTGGATCTTCGAGGTCTAGAACATACAACCCATTGCTAAGTTGAGCACTGCCATAAAAGATTTCATTCAAATAAATAGAACAACATTTGTCCTTTATTATAAATGAAAAACCTTTCTTGTCCAAACAAGAAACAGAAATCAAATTTCTACTAATAGTAGGCACAAAGTAGCAGTTGTCTAATTCTAAAACTAATCCACTAGGTAAAGTGAGAACATAAGTCCCTACGGCTAAGGCAGCAACCCTTGCTCCATTTCCAACACGTAGGTCCACTTCACCTCGGGCCAATCTTCTACTTCTACTTAGATCCTGCACATTTGCACAAATGTGAGATCCACATCCAGTATCCAATACCCAAGATGAGGAAGTAGAAAAGTTAGCCTCTATAACAAAAATACCTGAAGTGGAAGTCTTACTTCCCTTTTCCTTAGCAAGTTCTTCAAGATAGAGCTTGCAGTTGCGCTTCCAGTGTCCAGGTTGCTTACAATGGAAGCACTCCCCTTCCTTTGCCACACCACCCTTTGGTTTCAGTGCAGCTGAAGAAGAATTAGCATTGGACTTTCCATTAGCTTTATCCTTCTTCTTGTTGGCTTTTCCCTTTCCCTTGCCCTTTTGAACCATCAAAATGGGCTTAGCCTTCTTAAGGTTTTGCTCAGCAGTTCTCAACATGTTGAGCAATTCAGGGAGGGACTTGTCAAGGTCATTCATGTTATAGTTCATGACGAACTGACTGTAGCTTTCAGGCAACGATTGCAAGACTACATCAATAGCCAACTCTTTCTGAAGAGCAAATCCCAAACTCTCAAGATTCTCAATGTACCCAATCATCTTGAGCACATGAGGACCCACGGGACTTCCCTCAGACATCTTGCACTGAAACAATGCCTTAGAGGTCTCAAACCTCTCATGCCTAGCTTGCTCTTGGAAAAGCATTTTGAGATGTTCGATCATATCGAATGCCCCCATGTTCTCATGTTGCTTCTGAAGCTCAGATTCCATGGTAATAAGCATGAGGCATGCAACATCCAAAGCATCATCAGAATGCTTTTTGTGAGCATCCCTTTCAGCTCTTGGAGCAGTGGCAGCAGGCTCATTTGGAATGGGCTGCTCTAGGACATAAGCCTTTCTCTCTTGCTTGAGGACTATCCTCAAGTTTCGGTACCATTTGAGAAAGTTGGTCCTATTCAGTTTTTCCTTCTCAAGGATCGATCGCAACGAAAGTGTCGATGTGTTTTGTGCCATGGTTATCTACAACAGTAAATATGCAATGTAAGAGTCATGTATTTTAATTCATTTAATAAGGACTTTTATTAAACGATACTCCCACTATTTTCCTCAAAATAATAACCCTCGATATTATTTCGGAACACCTCGGCGCTAAGGTATTCTAGTGGGTCAAGATCCATATTTGACCACAACTTGAGTCAGCTTTGGCTTTTCTCTCAAGTTATAGTCATTTAGGTAGGCAACTCCTTGCCAATTGCATCTTATGCAACTTTTGGATAGTTGGGTGAACAGCACTTGTCCAAGCTCATCTCATGAACTTAAGCCCAACTTTATGCCTCTAAGTCCTTAATCCTATTAGGATGACTTAGTTAAGTCAAACCCAAAGTTAGCAGTTTGGATATCACTATTATCCCATCACGCCTTACCAAGATGAACATAGGTGCTTTGCTTTGGCAAACCCACCTAATGTTGATCAAAGTCTTGACGAGTGCCAACATTTGGAAGGCATCACATTTAATGACTTAATATTTGTTTGAGGGATTTTTCTTTTGATCTCACCAATTTGTTATCTCTAGTTGTCTTATACATGCATCACATGTAAATATAAAACATGCATTTCATGCTTACAAGAAAGTAAACGTGACATGGTTATAGCCCAAACTATGTGATATTCTTAAGCCAATGAGAATATCATAAAAACCTAAGAAAAGAAATGGGTCTTCACAAGCTCATTCTCTTCCTTTTTTGGTTGCCCTTTTGTTGTCACCTCCTTAGACATACCACCTTGGATGATCCCATAACGTGCCATTACATCAATAATAGAAACCTCAAGTTACATTTGAGGGGAGTAAAGTGAGAAGAGAATGTACAATGAGAGTAACAAGAAAAGGCACGACTTGCAGGCCGTATTTGCAAATACAACCAATCAAGGGCTATAACCATGCACCATGCTACAACCATCAATCAGCATAACATGTCAAATATCATTCAACAAATGCATGCCAATTTTTATGAGTTGATTAACCAGTTTTATTTATGTCGCGCTTCGCATACAGCGGTCCCGTTGGCCGGTCAGCGGGCGGTGGTTCCGCTGACCGGTCAATGGACGGGGTCAAGTGGGGCCGCCCGGCGCAAAACATTGTCTTGCAATTGCTTTGCTCGAGATCTTCTATTTTGAGCAAGTAGGCACCCGAGACTCCTCCATTCAAGCCACCAAAAATACCATACTTTCGGTGCCCGAACAGGTCGAATCTGAACCAAGGTAAGGTTTTTGCAACTATTGCAAGAATCCTAATCCATATAGGTATCTCATACCTTTCAATTTCGGGTTAATCTCATTAACCAATCAGTGTCATTTTTTCATATATGCCATATGTTCATTACGAGTTTTGGTTTCATCCATCATGACTCAATCTAATTAATCATGGCCGAAAGCAATCGAACACATAACATTATATGATTCAACATTCAAGCCTGATTTAGGGTTCCACCAGTAGCTCTGATACCACTATTGGGTTTCAGGAGCCAAACAGCGCAGCAGAATTTAACCGAAACCCTCCAGGATCCAAGTGAAACGGGGTAAACCGGGTGTTCAAAAATTTTCATACCTAATTTTCAGTTGAGATCTCTCACTCAACTGTAGAGTTGAATCACAAAACCTAAACAGTTGACATGTTCAAGCACTCTATGGTATCCACACGAGCCTCTTGGGATCACCACATTTCCACCACGTCCCAGCAGATGCGTTTCTCTAGCGCTCGCAGTGCTAGCTTGCGTCCTCCAAGGAATTGCAAGAAAAGAGTGCGGCTGTCCTTTTGGGAGGCTAGGGCAAGGAGACCTGCAAATTTCTCACTAAAACTTGTATTTATAGTGAGACTCAACTTCCAGGCCTAATGGGTTTCAAAACCCTAATCCAATTAGGCTTTAATTTCGGGCTTAATAATGGCTCAACTATTGGGCCCATTGTTAATATGAAATTATTGTGAAACCAAAACCCAAATTATTAGCCCATGCACTCTAATGATCCAAATAGCTCTATATGTGTGACCCAATAAGCTTTTACCACATTGGCAATGATCATAAATCACATTTCTGATCATAAGCAATGAACGGTGTCTAGCAACACATCATTGCTACCCAAGTGATAAGATTGTCGATGATTCGACTAAACCTTTATGATCATCATCGATATATGCCATTGTCCCTTTGTCCAAGATATCAAGACTAAGCATGAGACATGGAATGTGTCACTCTCGTATAGCCCAATCTTTAGTTTCTTGATTACCGAGTAGACCAACTTAAACTGATGACATTGACATCGTATATCAACTCATCCGAGCATGGCCATGCATTTTTCTAAGTCTTACTCTATCAAGGGGCCCGAAGATATCACTCCCGTTACATACGAGAAACAAATCCCATCTTGATCATACAAATCCCTCCGCATGATATGTGACATACCCAATGACCTCCTTCAAGTTCACTCAGTTACGAGCAACAAAGGAAAGTATCAAAATATGTGACTCACATGTAGGGAACCTTAATGATCTTAGGTCGAAGGACTACATATACCATGATCACTATGAGAATCACTTATGACACTCATATAACGATCCATGTAGTGTTCTCATGGTGGGTCAGCCCAATACACAAGTTCTCCAACTTGTACCCATATGTAAACTACATATCTCATATTAGTCTCCACATATACTAGTCGTTGTGTGTTATTGCAACCCGCTCCACAATAATACTAGACTAGGGATGTTTGAGAATATCATTATTCTAGGGTTACAATTATCTTTATTGAATTATGCAGAAAAAGAACAACAAACATAATTGCTGGATTAATGCCTTAATAAAATATCATGACTCAATGTGCAAAAAATACAATCATCTCATGATTGGCTTTTGGCCCCAACACTAACAATTTATTCTATACATGGAGCTATAGAACTTTGAGTGCAGAGTGAAAATTCTGGTCACTTTATGACCATTTTGCCAATACAAAATTTCATAAGTGTGCAAACACTTCATTCATAAGGGGTAAGCCCCCTAAGGCTATCCTATACATTTAAAATACACAAAGGAATTACATGCTCTTGCATCTAACAACTTTATGTGGCCAAAACATAATTTACACACAAGCAGCCTATCATTCACACTTAGACAGCTTGTGTACCACATTCACATACATAGCAAAACAATTCTCAAATGTTCACATACTTGTTTCAACTTTACATGTCTTACATGTACATGCATCCATGAACTACATAATGGTTTTAACTTAGCTATGACATGCACCTAAGTTCCAGGAGAGCTTTAGACACAATGCACTCTAGAAACAGGATGCTGGACAGCTGCTGCATAACACGGTAAGCGCCATCACTAAAATACCAAATGTGCTCCTAAAATCACCAAACTTTTCAGATCACAACTAGATGCATGGAAGTTCAAGTTCTTGAAATTTTAGATCAAAACCCAAACTACAAGGGTCAGTTTGAATGTGATCTTTCTACTGGACCTAAAATGGGCAGATTTGAGGGGAGTAAGTTTCATTGTGAAACTTAGTAAAGAGAACACTTATACCCATAAGGTAATGTAACCCTTGGTATTACCTACATCCAAAGACACTAAAACATAAGAAAAACAATGCATATATCCAACATAGAGCAATCAAATGCAGCAGCCAAACACAAACAACAAACACATGTAAGCGGCAGTAACAATATGCATTGGTTAGTCCATAAACACATGCAATAAACACATGCAAATCACTATGGCAGCCCTCCTCAAGCATAAGCTTGGTCTTAGAAGAGTTTTAACACTATTTAGTACTAACTTTAGGCTCTATAAACCCTTAAATTCGCTGTCATCACTATGCACTTCACACTAGGTCACAAAACCTTCACTAAGGGCACTCCCTCACTAAACTTGGTTCATCAAACGCTTGGCTCTCTTCCAAACTTAGCCTTACCTTCATGGATGTTTGAATAATACAGTAAATAGTCCATGAGAGCAAGAGAACTCCTTACCTTGAGTGTATGCCAAAATTGGAGCTTGATCCTAGGTGCACTCAAGTCTTAGCACCAAATAGCTTCCAATTGCCCTTTCTTGCTTTCAGTTGCCTCTAGCTTCAAGCTTGGAGATATGGTGGCTATGGAGGAGCTATAGAGGTAAAGGTGGCTAGTGTAGGTCAAATATGGGAGAAGCACAAAAGAAATTCGCTACTTTAAGAGGCTTAACCAAGCCTCGGTGCACTAAACACCCTTAATAGCCTTAATTAAGCTTTATGTCATTTTCTTTACTTCTAAACCATGGTTTCTTTGCCTTAAACTCATGGCCCACATTTGACTCCTTTCCCCTTGCCATGGCCAACCTTACTAGTATGGGAGAACTCCAAATTGCTTCCTTTTGACTCAAGTCAAAAGCTTGAACATCTTAAAGACTACACTAGGACACTTTAGTCCTTAATGCCTTTTGTGTTTTCTTTGTCCAAACTTGTCTTCCATAAGCAATTTGATCCTACAATAGTACTTTCATACTATTCATATCCTTCCCATAACTCTCTAAAGCTCTTTCTTAAGAGTTTTTCAATTGAGTGCCTGAATTTTCAAAACCTTACAAAAAAAGTTCATAGGTTGCTTGACAAACAAGCAATCTTTAAGGCTTTTCTTGGGGCCCAAGTTACCAACTTAGAACACTTTTAAGGAGGTGTTGATCATGCCCTTTACCCCTCACACTTCAATTACTATAGTATGAATTACACAATATAATAGTTTTTTACCATTATGCCACACTTTGTAATTCTCCTATTTTTGTGAGGTGGTAACATGTAGCCTAGGCAAGGTTAGTTGAAGCGCAAGTGAAAACCTAGTGCACTATTAGTAAGGTTTTAAGATGGAAGCTTAGTACACAAGTAACCTTGGCAAGTCTAAGGACTTGAGGCACTATAGCATTGGCAAGCTAAGGCTTAGTAGGGGTGAGTTAATGGCCAGAATTTACTAGGCATAGAGTGAAGCCCGTGACAGGACTAGGAAAATGATGGGTCCCAGGGGACTCAAATGTATGTGCATATGTTAGCCCTCAAACTGCAAGTGTGCGCAGTAGATTTCATTTATAATATATATGTGTGTCCTCGATATTTTTCTTGCAGGTTGAAGGATCCCTTACTAAGAATCTTTGATTCTCACTCCCTTAGCTTTTGTTGTGCAGTTTTTAGGTGTCATTAAACCAGTAACCATTGAGGGTTGTTGAGCTAAGCTCATGAGCTAGTATATTGTTTATTTGAATCTTTATGATTCTAGTTAACTTGTTGGTTAAGCTACACTACTAACTACAGTTGCCTATTTGGCCAACAGAGGCTAGTGAAGCACAAGTGAGGGCTCTGGAGCTTGCCACCAAAAGTTTCTCTAAGGTGGGAGCTTTGTTATGGATCTCAGTAGCATGGTTCAGTGTATAGTTTTCATACGCTAGTTTGCCTCCAATGTTCATGTATGAGTAATGTACTCAAGAGTCACTCTTGGGTGTGAGCATAGTCTACTTTTGTTTGGATGTTCACACACGGTTGATTATGTGTAGTTAACCACATAAATGCTTTGTATGCTTTGACAATTTTGATGTCGGATTTTAATGAAATGCCATGGCAATGTTTTATGTTTCATTTTCTTATTTTACTGATCAAGTCAAAGCATTACTCATGCAATGATTGCATAGTATGATTAACTAACTAGAATCATAAAGGTTTTAACTAGTGTGTACATAATCAATTAGCCAATTGCAACTAGTGCGGGACAAGTTCCCATAGACTTACTGGCCAAGCCCACAAGGGGCCGTGTCAACTTTGGTTTGGCTTGACTACTTGGAGGTAGTAAGAAGACCCAAGCAATATGAAAGACTGCCACGAACCATGGGATAGCCGGTGACTTGTGGTCATCATCTTGAGGTTAAGTGGAGCCCATGGCCTTCGAGTTGGCTTGTGGAAGAGGAGTGGCTCGAGTAATGAAACTAGCCTGGTAAGCAAAGGACTATGTCCTAAGTAAAACCAAGGACGTTGTGGTGATCGCTTGATACTTTATGTTAGTGCTAGTAAGTTAGTGGAACATTGAACTATCAACTTGAAAATGACCAAGTGATGCCAGAAAGAGTATGTTTAGCCTCAACCCTATGGGGTATATCAAAGGAGCGCCCATGAGGGAGAGTTCACTCTGACCGGTCGAGAGCCGACTCATATGTAAACACAAGGTAAAAGTATTCTCCCACCTAGTTAAGTACTATGCTTAGTAGTCTAAAGTGCCAGGTCTCGTATAGGTACAGTTGTGCTCAAGTATCTGTTGTGACTCTGGTAATTACCAACTTAACCAAAGTTGAGAAAAGTCGAGGGTTGAAACCTAGCCAGAGAGGATTTTGGTTGAGCTAGTTTAAGCCCAATGTTTGAACATTTCACTTGACCTCAGTGCCTCACATAGAAAGGCTGGTGACTTGTGAGTTTGGTCAAGGGCTAGTGATTGAGACTCGCAACTCTGAGGGGATAAGCCAGTCCTAAGGTGCATATTTTGGTGCACAAAGTGGAGTTGTAGCGAATTAGCCACCCAAACTATTCTCCTTGGCTAACAACCTCCCGATAGTTAACTAAAGGAAATGGTGAAATCAGTTCTCCCACCAAGAAAGTTGAGTTGACATGGTGAAGCCATAAGTGCATCGTCCTGGTGAAAGGTTAGCACAGTGTAGTTATGGTATGGTAGTTAAGCGTGAAAGTTGGAGATGGCTCTTTGTAACCATAGTTTAAGGAATAATTGTCTTGGAGATGTTTGATAGTGTTTGAGGCTAAGAAGCCTAGGAGGTGGCCGAGGAGTCAAGTAGGATGGGAGGCACGTTGAAGCATTGTGAAGAGGGCAAGGTGTCTAGCTAACTACCAAGCCAAGGATGCCTAAGTTAGCCTAGGACCAAGTAGTACCTTGCAACAAGTGTTTCAAGCATGCGGTAATTATTGGTGTCTGAGGAGCAAATGTACTACGGATACACCTAAAATATTAATCCTACATGTGTAGGATGTTGGACTTTATGTGTAGGGAATCGAAGAGGTAAGTGTGTAATCTTTGGGCATCTAGGATACTTTGAGTGAAGCAGCTGAAGCATCAAGACCTTTGACTTGGGTAGCATATTGGTAGCTTATTGGCCGAGTGCTGTGTTACCCACTCTGGGGTAGTCCAGTTATGGTGCCAAAACTGTGCATTTAGACTCCCAAGATTGGTAATGTTCTGTAGGCCATCAGAACACTACCCTGAGTGTGCATACCCAAGTGGCCCTCTTGGGCACTATGTAAATACATGCATATTGGTCCAACCATCACACACATATTCACATTTCATGCACACCATGGCAGCAAAGAAGGAAAACACTAGCACAAGTCTTAGTTTTGGCTTCCACACATTAGGCAATCTTGTTAAGTTCTAGTGGCCAGCTACTGCACCTGTAACTTCCACTAATAAACTGTATCATTCTAGCCTCATACCCCCATGTTTTCTTTGCTCCATTATGAAGTAGAGACTTAGAGCAAACCAAGGAATTTTTTTTTACATCAATAGCCCACCTATGGACCAAGTTATGGATTTTTTAAGTTGGTTACAAAATTCTGACCAAATGAACAGTAACTCAGCCAACTTTGCAACATCATATCTTTGGCTACAGGGCTCTAAATCCAAAAATTCCAAATCCCAGTTAACCCTCTAGATGTCCTCTAGGTGTGGTCAAAATTTCATACCAAGATTCATTCTACACAGGGAGATATTAAACTTTATGTCCAGAGTCGAAATTCTGGCAACTTTAGGACCATTTTGCCCATACAATTTTTCCAAACCATGGAAACACTTCATTCACAAGGGGAAAGTCCTCCAAGGCTATCCCATACATGTCCAATACACATATTAATTACATTCTCTTGCATCTAGCAACTTTATGTGGCCAAAACAGAATTTACAATAAGCAGCCTATCATTCACACTTAGGCAGCTTTGCACCACATCACTTACATAGCCAAAACATTACTCAAATGTTCACATACTTGTCTCATTTTACATACACTACATGTACATGCATACATGCACTATAATATGGTCTTAACTCAGCTAAATATGCACCCTAGGTTACAGGAGGTCCTGAGACACAATGGACTCCAAAAACAGGATGCTGGACAGCTGCTGCACAACACAGTAAGTACCACCATTAAAAATACCAAATATGCTCCTAAAATCACCAAAATTTCCAGATCATAACTTGACATATGGAAGTTCATGTACCTGAAATTTCAGATCAAAACTCAAACCACAAAGGTTAGTTTGAAGGTGATCTTTCTGCTGGACCTGAAATGACAGAATTGAGGGGAGTAAGTTTCATTGAGAAACTTAGTAAGGGTAGCACTTGGATTCAATAGGCAATGTAACCATCATTAAAACCTGCATCCAAAGACACTAAAACAAAAAAACCACAATGCATATATACAAGATATAGCAACCAAATGCAGCAGCCAAACACAAACAACAAACACATGAAATGTGGCAGCAACATATACCATAGGTTAGTCCATAAAACACATAATAAACATAACCAAATCACTATGGCAGCCCTCCTCAAGCTAATGCTTGGTCTTAGGAGGATTTTAACACTAGTTAGTACTAACTTTTGGGCCCTAGAAACCCAGAAATTCGCTGCCATCACTGTGCACTTCACACTAGGTCACAAAACCTTCAATAAGTGCACTCCCCTCACTAAGCTTGGTTCATCAAGCTCATGGCTCTCTTCCAAGCTTAGCCCTAGCTCCATGGTTGCTTGAAAATACAGAAAACAACCCATGAGAGCAAGAGAACCCTTACCTTGATGGGTATGCTGAAATTGGAGCTTGATCCTAGGTGCACTCAAGCAATAGCACCAAATAGCTTCCAATTGTGCTTCCTTGACTTCAATTGCAAGTAGTTTTGAGTTTGAAGGTATGGTGGCTATGGAGGAAGTGTGGAGGAGAGGGCTGGCTTTTTTTTTGCTGGTGGAGGCCGAAATTTAGAGAGCAAAGGTGGTCTTGACTACTTAAATAGTCAAAAGTACACTAAACACACTTAAGTAGTCTTAACCTTGTCTTATGTCATTTTCCTTGCTACAAGACTATGGTTTCTTAGTCTTAATCTCTTGGCCCACATTTGACCATCCTTATCTTCCTTTAGCAGCCCTCCTTATGTGGGATAACCCCACAAAACTTCCATTTGACTTAAGTCATAGACATACACATCTTAAGGCCTACATTAGAACACTTAGGTCCTTTATGCCTTTTTGTGTTTTCTTTGTCCTTAGTTCTCTTCCATAAGCAATTTGGTCCTCCAATAGCACTTTCATACCATTCATATCCTTCCCATAACTCTCCAAATCTCTTTTGTGAGAGTTTTGCAATTGAGTACCCGAATTTCCAAAACCTTACAAAAAAGTCCATAGGTTGCTTGAAAAACAAGCAATCCTTAAGGCTTTTCTTGGGGGCCAAGTTACCAACTTGGAACACTTTTAAGGAGGTGTTGATCATGCCTTTTACCCCCCACACTTTAAACACTATGGTGAGAATTACACAATATAATGGTTTTTAGCCATTATGACACTTGTAATTCTCCCATTTTAGGAGGTGGTAACATGCTGGATAACCTAAGCCGTGAGCCACAGATGAGGCCCAAGGGCTGCTAACTGGTTGGAGGTCTTAGCACTCACGCCAGAAGGTTTTTCTCTTGTAGGCATATGAGTGTATGAGATTCCAAAGCAACAAAGGCAGTAGGATTTTACTGCTTAGGAAATGCATGGGTACCCTGCCCAGTGCACTAGTTTGCCTAATGCATGAAGGCCATTTAAGGGTAGCATTGAAAGACTCATACTCTAGGGTGGGCCAAGACTTAAAACACTCAGTAGATCACTCATTCAGAAGAGCACTAAAGTATAATGGAGCTTGAAGCGTAGTATGCCATACGGTGCTAGTGGTGTATATGGTGAAGCCATAGTACACTGGTGACACAAATAATCTGGTGAATGTTAAGAGTTGTCAGGTACCAAATCTAGAGTAAGGAACTGACAGTGTAAGGGTAGTGGACAAGTTTCATACTCATTAAGCTAGCTTGCACTAAGAGGTTTGGTATCTGGCATTGGGTGCCAAACCTAGAGTGGAACTTTTCCAGTGTGAGTGTTAATAGACAAGTTTAACTTTTTTAAGTTAGCTTACATTAGTGGGTTCTGACATAGAGGAGTGAATGAAGGAAGTTTCTTGGTGCCAAGCTTTTACTAAGATCCTATCAGTGTATGGTTGGTGGATGAGCTTCTAAAAGCTTGTTAAGCTATCTTGCACTAAAGTACTTGGCACAGAGTTTGGTGTTTGAGGAGTCATAATCACTGAATTAACTAGTACAACTTTAAGCTGTCAAAGAACTTCAACTGCACCCATAAGCTGAGGGGTAGTGAAAGACCATACCATAGTCTTCAAGGGTAAAGGCTGCACTAAGGTGTTTCAAAAATAAGTAAGGTCAAGCTAAGGCGGGGAGAAGAGTGAGCAACAATCAGAATACTTGGGTGGTGTTGGGTTTCGGGAGCCAAACAGCGCAGCGGAATTTAACCGAAACCCTCCAGGATCCAAGTGAAACGGGGTAAACCGGGTGTTCAAAAATTTTCATACCTAATTTTCGGTTGAGATCTCTCACTCAACTGTAGAGTCGAATCACAAAACCTGAACAGTTGACGTGTTCAAGCTCTCTATGGTATCCACACGAGCCTCTCGGGATCACCACGCTTCCACCACGTCCCGGCAGATGCGTTTCTCTTGCGCTCGCAGTGCTAGCTTGCGTCCTCCAAGGAATTGCAAGAGAAGAGTGCGGCTGTCCTTTTTGGGAGGCTAGGGCAAGGAGACCTGCGAATTTCTCACTTAAAAGTTGTATTTATAGTGAGACTCAACTTCCAGGCCTAATGGGTTTCAAAGCCCTAATCCAATTAGGATTTAATTTCGGGCTTAATAATGGCTCAACTCTTTGGCCCATTATTAATATGAAATTAAAGTGAAACCATAACCCAAATAATTAGCCCATGCACTCTAATGATCCAAATAGCTCTATGTGTGCGACCCAATAGGCTCTTGCCACGTTGGCAATGATCATAAATCACATTTATGATCATAAGCAATGAGCGGTGTCTAGCAACACATCATTGCTACCCAAGTGACAAGATTGTCGATGATTCGACTAAACCTTTATGATCATCACCGATATATGCCATTGTCCCTTTGTCCAAGATATCAAGACTAAGCACGAGACATGGAATGTGTCACTCTCGTATAGCCCAATCTTTGGTTTCTTGATTACCGAGTAGACCAACTTAAACTGATGACATTGATATCATATATCAACTCATCCGAGCATGGCCATGCATTTTTCTAAGTCTTACTCTATCAAGGGGCCCGAAGATATCACTCCCGTTACATAGGAGGGACAAATCCCATCTTGATCATACAAATCCCTCCGCATGATATGTGACATACCCAATGACCTCCTTCAAGTTCACTCAGTTACGAGCAACAAAGGAAAGTATCAAAGTATGTGACTCACATGTAGGGAACCTTGATGATCTTAGGTCGAAGGACTACATATACCATGATCACTATGAGAATCACTTATGACACTCATATAACGATCCATGTAGTGTTCTCATGGTGGGTCGGTCCAGTACACAAGTTCTCCAACTTGTACCCATATGTAGACTACATATCTCATATTAGTCTCCACATATGCTAGTCATTATGTATTATTGCAACCCGCTCCACAATAATACTAGACTAGGGACGTTTGAGAATATCATTATTCTAGGGTTACAATTATGTTTATTACGTTACGCAGAAACAAAACAACAAACATAATTGCTGGATTAATGCCTTAATAAAATATCATGACTCAATGTGCAAAAAATACAATCATCTCATGATTGGCTTTTTGGGCACAACACTAACAATCTCCCACTTGCACTAAAAGCCAATCATCCATGTATCTAATACCGATGGACCTAGAATGGCTATCATGCTTTTGCTGCGTAAGGGGCTTTGTCAGTGGATCAGCAATGTTGCTGTCTGTCGAAGTCCTGCATATCCTTACATCACCCCTCTCGATGATCTCCCTGATGAGATGATAGCGTCGAAGTATGTGTTTGGATCGCTGGTGAGATCGAGGTTCCTTAGCCTGTGCGATTGCTCCATTGTTGTCACAATAGAGCTCTATCGGGTCGGTAATGCTTGGAACCACTCCAAGTTCAGTGATGAACTTCTTGATCCAAACTGCCTCCTTCGCAGCATCAGAGGCGGCAATGTACTCAGATTCTGTTGTAGAGTCAGCTACTGTCTCTTGCTTTGAACTCTTCCAGCTCACAGCACCACCACCAATACAAAACACATAACCAGATTGCGATCTAAAATCATCCTTATCGGATTGGAAGCTTGCATCGGTGTAACCCCTTACAACGAGCTCATCTTCACCTCCAAAGACCAAGAATGCATCCTTAGTCCTTCGTAAGTACTTAAGGATGTTTTTAACAGCTGTCCAGTGACTCTCACCGGGGTTCGATTGGTACCTACTTGTCATGCTCAAAGCATATGAGACATCGGGACGAGTACATATCATGGCATACATGATAGATCCAATTGCTGAGGCATATGGAATCTTACTCATGCGCTCTCTCTCCTCGGGTGTACTCGGACACTGAGATCTAGAAAGAGTGATACCATGTGACATGGGCAAGAATCCTTTCTTGGAATCTTGCATGCTAAACCTCTTTAGCACCTTGTCAATATATGTACTTTGACTTAGGCCAAGAAGCTTTCTAGATCTATCTCTATAGATCCTGATGCCTAACACATAGGCTGCTTCACCCAAGTCCTTCATAGAGAAACATTTCCCTAGCCAAGTCTTCACAGACTGTAGCTCAGGAATGTCATTCCCGATGAGTAGTATGTCATCTACATACAACACCAAGAAGACAATAGCGCTCCCACTAACCTTCTTGTAGACACAAGGTTCATCTTCATTTTTGATAAAACCAAACTCTTTGATTGCATCATCAAAATGAAGATTCCAACTTCGAGAAGCTTGCTTCAGTCCATAAATGGACCTTTGCAACTTGCACACTTTATTGGCATTCTCAGGAGTGACAAAACCCTCAGGTTGTGTCATGTACACATCCTCAAGTAGCTTTCCATTTAGGAATGCAGTTTTGACATCCATTTGCCATATCTCATAATCATAGTGTGCAGCAATAGCAAACAAAATTCGGATGGATTTAAGCATAGCAACTGGTGAAAAAGTTTCATCATAGTCAATACCATGAATTTGCTTGAAACCTTTTGCAACCAATCGTTCCTTAACGGTAATCACATTACCATCCATGTCAGTTTTCTTCTTGAAAACCCATTTGCACCCTATGGGTTTTACCCCTTCAGGTGGGTCAACCAAAGTCCATACTTGGTTTTCATACAGGGATTCCATCTCGGATTTCATGGCCACTAGCCACTTCTCAGAGTCAGGCCCCGACATAGCTTGTTGGTAGGTTGTGGGCTCATCCTGATCCATGAGCATCACATCACCAGTGTGAGTCACGAGAAATCCATATCTCTCGGGCTCACGCCGAATCCTACCAGACCTACGTGGGCTCTGTGCTACAGGAACAGACTCTTGAACCACAACATCTTGTGGTGTCTGTTCAGGTTCCATTTCAGGTTCGATGTCTCCTTGTTGTTCTTGAATTTCTTCAAGTTCTACTTTCCTCCCACTAGTTCCTTTAGAGATAAACTCTTTCTCCAAAAAGACACCAGTTCGAGCAACAAACACTTTTTGCTCAGAAGGATTGTAGAAATAGTAACCCTTTGTTTCTTTGGGATACCCAACAAAAAGGCATTTTTGAGATTTGGGCCCTAGTTTGTCAGAGGATTGACGTTTCACATAAGCGTCACAACCCCAAATCTTCATAAAAGACAAATTGGGACGCCTCCCACTCCATATCTCATATGGTGTCTTTTGAACCGATTTAGATGGAACTCGGTTTAGTGTAAAAGCGGCTGTCTCTAGAGCATGTCCCCAAAAGGAGTTTGGAAGGTCAGCTTGACTCATCATAGAGCGAACCATGTCTAACAGAGTTCGATTTCTCCTTTCAGATACACCATTCCATTGAGGTGTACCTGGTGGAGTGAGTTGTGATACTATACCACACTCCTTCAGATAGTCAAGGAATTCTCGATCCAAGTACTCTCCACCTCGATCTGATCGAAGCACTTTGATACTCTTCCCGAGTTGATTCTCTACTTCATTCTTGAATTCTTTGAACTTTTCAAAGGATTCTGACTTGTGTCTCATGAGATACACATAGCCATATCTGCTAAAGTCATCAGTGAAAGTAATGAAGTATTGGAAACCTCCTCTAGCTTGTGTAGACATAGGGCCACATACATCACTATGTATGAGTCCTAGTAAGTCATTAGCCCTTTCACTTTGCCCTATGAATGGGGCTTTGGTCATCTTGCCCAACAAACATGACTCACATGTCTCATATGATTCAAAATCAAATGAGTCCAAGAGTCCATCCTTATGGAGCTTGGATATGCGGGTCTCATTTATATGGCCCAAGCGACAGTGCCAGAGATAGGTCGGGTTTGAATCATTTAATCTGACCTTCTTGGTATTCACATTATAGATTGGATCTTCGAGGTCTAGAACATACAACCCATTGCTAAGTTGAGCACTACCATAAAAGATTTCATTCAAATAAATAGAACAACATTTGTCCTTTATTATAAATGAAAAACCTTTCTTGTCCAAACAAGAAACAGAAATCAAATTTCTACTAATAGTAGGCACAAAGTAGCAGTTGTCTAATTCTAAAACTAATCCACTAGGTAAAGTGAGAACATAAGTCCCTACGGCTAAGGCAGCAACCCTTGCTCCATTTCCAACACGTAGGTCCACTTCACCTCGGGCCAATCTTCTACTTCTACTTAGATCCTGCACATTTGCACAAATGTGAGATCCACATCCAGTATCCAATACCCAAGATGAGGAAGTAGAAAAGTTAGCCTCTATAACAAAAATACCTGAAGTGGAAGTCTTACTTCCCTTTTCCTTAGCAAGTTCTTCAAGATAGAGCTTGCAATTGCGCTTCCAGTGTCCAGGTTGCTTACAATGGAAGCACTCCCCTTCCTTTGCCACACCACCCTTTGGTTTCAGTGCAGCTGAAGAAGAACTAGCATTGGACTTTCCATTAGCTTTTATCCTTCTTCTTGTTGGCTTTTCCCTTTCCCTTGCCCTTTTGAACCATAAAAATGGGCTTAGCCTTCTTAAGGTTTTGCTCAGCAGTTCTCAACATGTTGAGTAATTCAGGGAGGGACTTGTCAAGGTCGTTCATGTTATAGTTCATGACGAACTGACTGTAGCTTTCAGGCAACGATTGCAAGACTACATCAATAGCCAACTCTTTCTGAAGAGCAAATCCCAAATTCTCAAGATTCTCAATGTACCCAATCATCTTGAGCACATGAGGACCCACGGGACTTCCCTCAGACATCTTGCACTGAAACAATGCCTTAGAGGTCTCAAACCTCTCATGCCTAGCTTGCTCTTGGAAAAGCATTTTGAGATGTTCGATCATATCGAACGCCCCCATGTTCTCATGTTGCTTCTGAAGCTCAGATTCCATGGTAATAAGCATGAGGCATGCAACATCCAAAGCATCATCAGAATGCCTCTTGTGAGCATCCCTTTCAGCTCTTGGAGCAGTGGCAGCAGGCTCATTCGGAATGGGCTGCTCTAGGACATAAGCCTTTCTCTCTTGTTTGAGGACTATCCTCAAGTTTCGGTACCATTTGAGAAAGTTGGTCCCATTCAGTTTTTCCTTCTCAAGGATCGATCGCAACGAAAGTGTCGATGTGTTTTGTGCCATGGTTATCTACAACAGTAAATATGCAGTGTAAGAGTCATGTATTTTAATTCATTTAATAAGGACTTTTATTAAACGATACTCCCACTATTTTCCTCAAAATAATAACCCTCGATATTATTTCGGAACACCTCGGCGCTAAGGTATTCTAGTGGGCCAAGATCCATATTTGACCACAACCTGAGTCAGCTTTGGCTTTTCTCTCAAGTTACAGCTATTTAGGTAGGCAACTCCTTGCCAATTGCATCTTATGCAACTCTTGGATAGTTGGGTGAACAACACTTGTCCAAGCTCATCTCATGAGCTTAAGCCCAACTCTATGCCTCTAAGTCCCTAATCCTATTAGGATGACTTAGTTAAGTCAGACCCAAAGTTAGCAATTTGGATATCACTATTATCCCATCGCGCCTTACCAAGATGAACATAGGTGCTTTGCTTTGGCAAACCCACCTAATGTTGATCAAAGTCTTGACGAGTGCCAACATTTGGAAGGCATCACATTTAATGACTTAATATTTGTTTGAGGGATTTTTTTCATTTTGATCTCACCAATTTGTTATCTCCGGTTGTCTTATACATGCATCACATACAAATATAAAACATGCATCTCATGCGTTACAAGAAAGTAAACGTGACATGGTTATAGCCCAAACTATGCGATATTCTCAAGCCAATGAGAATATCATAAAAGCCTAAGAAAAGAAAAGAGTCTTCACAAGCTCCTTATCTTCCTTTCTTGGCTGCCCTTTTGTTGTCATCTCCTTGGACATGCCTCCTTGGATGATCCTTAGACATACAACCTTGGATGATCCCATAATGCACCATTACATCAATAATAGAAACCTCGAGTTACATTCGAGGGGAGTAAGGTGAGAAGAGAATGTACAATGAGAGTGATAAGAAAAGGCACGACTCGCAGGCCGTATTTACAAGTACAACCAATCAAGGGCTATAACCATGCACCATGCTTCAAACACCAATCAGCATATCATGTCAAATCTCATTCAACAAAGATGCATGCCAATTTTCGTGTGTTGATTAACCAGTTTTTATTTATGTGGCGCTTCGCATACGGCGGTCCCGCTGGCCGGTCAGTGGGCGGTGGTTCCGCTGACCGGTCAGCGGACGAGGTCAAGGGGAGCCGCCCTTGCGGGGGGCGTGGGGGGCAGCGCCCCCCTGCGCAAAAAATTTTCTTACAATTGCTTAGCCCGAAATCTTGTATTTTGAGAAAGTAGGCACCCGAGACTCCTCTATTCGAGCCACCAAAAATACCTTACTTTCAGTGCCTGAACAGGCTGAATCCGAACCAAGCTAGGGTTTCTGCAACTATTGCAAGAATCCTAATCCATATAGGTATCTCATACCATTCAATTTGAGATTAATCTCATTAACCAATTTGTGTCGTTTCTTCATATATCTCATATGTTCATTACGAATTCCAGTTTCATGCATCTTGAATCAATCTAATTAATCATGGCCGAAAAGCAACCGAACACATAGCATCATGCGATTCAACACTCAATCCCGATTTAGGGTTTCACCAGTAGCTCTGATACCACTGTTGGGTTTCGGGAGCCAAACAGTGCAGTGGAATTTAACCGAAACCCTCTAGGATCCAAGTGAAACGGGGTAAACCGGGTGTTCGAAAATTTTCATACCTAATTTTCGGTTGAGATCTCTCACTCAACTGTAGAGTTGAATCACAAAACCTGAACAGTTGACGTGTTCAGGCTCTCTATGGTATCCACACGAGCCTCTCGGGATCACCACGCTTCCACCACGTCCCGACAGATGCGTTTCTCTTGCGCTCGCAGTGCTAGCTTGCGTCCTCCAAGGAATTGCAAGAGAAGAGTGTGGCTGTCCTTTTTGGAGGCTAGGGCAAGGAGACCTGCGAATTTCTCACTTAAAAGTTGTATTTATAGTGAAACTCAACTTCCAGGCCTAATGGGTTTCAAAGCCCTAATCCAATTAGGATTTAATTTCAGGCTTAATAATGGCTCAACTCTTGGGCCCATTATTAATACGAAATTAAAGTGAAACCATAACCCAAATAATTAGCCCATGCACTCTAATGATCCAAATAGCTCTATGTGTGCGACCCAATAGGCTCTTGCCATGTTGGCAATGATCATAAATCACATTTATGATCATAAGCAATGAGCGGTGTCTAGCAACACATCATTGCTACCCAAGTGACAAGATTGTCGGTGAATCGACTAAACCTTTATGATCATCACCGATATATGCCATTGTCCCTTTGTCCAAGATATCAAGACTAAGCACGAGACATGGAATGTGTCACTCTCGTATAGCCCAATCTTTGGTTTCTTGATTACCGAGTAGACCAACTTAAACTGATGACATTGATATCATATATCAACTCATCCGAGCATGGCCATGCATTTTCTAAGTCTCACTCTATCAAGGGGCCCGAAGATATCACTCCTGTTACATACGAGAAACAAATCCCATCTTGATCATACAAATCCCTCTGCATGATATGTGACATACCCAATGAACTCCTTTAAATTCACTCAGTTACGAGCAACAAAGGAAAGTATCAAAGTATGTGACTCACAAGTAGGGAACCTTTATGATTTTAGGTCGTAGGACTACATATACTATGATCACTATGAGAATCACTTATGACACTCATATAACGATCCATGTAGTGTTCTCATGGTGGGTCGGTCCAGTACACAAGTTCTCCAACTTGTACCCATATGTAGACTACATATCTCATATTAGTCTCCACATATGCTAGTCGTTATGTATTATTGCAACCTGCTCCACAATAATACTAGACTAGGGACGTTTAAGAATATCATTATTCTAGGGTTACAATTATGCTTATTACGTTACGCAGAAACAAAACAACAAACATAATTGCTGGATTAATGCCTCAATAAAATATCATGGCTCAATGTGCAAAAATACAATCATCTCATGATTGGCTTTTTGGGCACAACACTAACATGCCTTCTAGGCATTTAAGTCGGGATCTGTCTTGTATAGTTATTATGGCACTTGCCATTCTTTGTGCTCACACCAACTGTTAGTATTGTGCCCAAAAAGCCAATCATGAGATGATTGTATTTTTGCACATTGAGCCATGATATTTTATTGAGGCATTAATCCAGCAATTATGTTTGTTGTTTTGTTTCTGCGTAACGTAATAAGCATAATTGTAACCCTAGAATAATGATATTCTTAAACGTCCCTAGTCTAGTGTTATTGTGGAGCGGGTTGCAATAATACATAATGACTAGCATATGTGGAGACTAATATGAGATATCTAGTCTACATATGGGTACAAGTTGGAGAACTTGTGTACTGGACCGACCCACCATGAGAACACTACATGGATCGTTATATGAGTGTCATAAGTGATTCTCATAGTGATCATGGTATATGTAGTCCTTCGACCTAAGATCATCAAGGTTCCCTACATGTGAGTCACATACTTTGATACTTTCCTTTGTTGCTCGTAACTGAGTGAACTTAAAGGAGTTCATTGGGTATGTCACATATCATGCAGAGGGATTTGTATGATCAAGATGGGATTTGTTTCTCGTATGTAACAGGAGTGATATCTTCGGGCCCCTTGATAGAGTGAGACTTAGAAAATGCATGGCCATGCTCGGATGAGTTGATATATGATATCAATGTCATCAGTTTAAGTTGGTCTACTCGGTAATCAAGAAACCAAAGATTGTGTTATACGAGAGTGACACATTCCATGTCTCGTGCTTAGTCTTGATATCTTGGACAAAGGGACAATGGCATATATCGGTGATGATCATAAAGGTTTAGTCGAATCACCGATAATCTTGTCACTTGGGTAGCAATGATGTGTTGCTAGACACCGCTCATTGCTTATGATCATAAATGTGATTTATGATCATTGCCAACGTGGCAAGAGCCTATTGGGTCGCACACATAGAGCTATTTGGATCATTAGAGTGCATGGGCTAATTATTTGGGTTATGGTTTCACTTTAATTTCGTATTAATAATGGGCCAAAGAGTTGAGCCATTATTAAGCCCGAAATTAAATCCTAATTGGATTAGGGTTTTGAAACCCATTAGGCCTGGAAGTTGAGTCTCACTATAAATACAACTTTTAAGTGAGAAATTCGCAGGTCTCCTTGCCCTAGCCTCCCAAAAGGACAGCCGCACTCTTCTCTTGCAATTCCTTGGAGGACGCAAGCTAGCACTGCGAGCGCAAGAGAAACGCATCTGTCGGGACGTGGTGGAAGCGTGGTGATCCCGAGAGGCTCGTGTGGATACCATAGAGAGCCTGAACACGTCAACTGTTCAGGTTTTGTGATTCGACTCTACAGTTGAGTGAGAGATCTCAACCGAAAATTAGGTATGAAATTTTTCGAACACCCGGTTTACCCCGTTTCACTTGGATCCTGGAGGGTTTCGGTTAAATTCCGCTGCGCTGTTTGGCTCCCGAAACCCCAACAGTGGTATCAGAGCTACTGGTGAAACCCTAAATCGGGATTGAGTGTTGAATCGCATGATGCTATGTGTTCGATTGGTTTTCGGCCATGATTAATTAGATTGATTCATGATGCATGAAACCGGAATTCGTAATGAACATATGAGATATATGAAGAAACGACACAAATTGGTTAATGAGATTAACCCGAAATTGATAGGTATGAGATACCTATATGGATTAGGATTCTTGCAATAGTTGCAAAAATCCCTAGGTTTGTTCGGATTCGGCCTGTTCGGGCACCGAAAGTAAGGTATTTTTGGTGGCTCGAATAGAGGAGTCTCGGGTGCCTACTTTTTCGAAATAGAAGATTTCGGGCTAACAGGCCAGCGAGACCGCCGTATGCGAAGTGCCACATAAATAAAAACTGGTTAATCAACACGCAAAAATTGGCATGCATCTTTGTTGAATGAGATTTGACATGATATGCTGATTGGTGTTTGAAGCATGGTGCATGGTTATAGCCCTTGATTGGTTGTACTTGTAAATACGGCCTGCGAGTCGTGCCTTTTCTTATCACTCTCATTGTACATTCTCTTCTCACCTTACTCCCCTCGAATGTAACTCGAGGTTTCTATTATTGATGTAATGGTGCATTATGGGATCGTCCAAGGTGGTATGTCCAAGGAGGTGACAACAAAAGGGCAACCAAGAAAGGAAGAGAAGGAGCAACCTGGACACTGTAAGCGTAACTGTAAGCGTAACTGCAAGCTCTATCTTGAAGAACTTGCTAAGGAAAAGGGAAGTAAGACTTCCACTTCAGGTATTCTTGTTATAGAGGCTAATTTTTCTACTTCCTCATCTTGGGTATTGGATACTGGATGTGGATCTCACATTTGTGCAAATGTGCAGGATCTAAGTAGAAGTAGAAGATTGGCCCGAGGTGAAGTGGACCTACATGTTGGAAATGGAGCAAGGGTTGCTGCCTTAGCCGTAGGGACTTATGTTCTCACTTTACCTAGTGGATTAGTTTTAGAATTAGACAACTGCTACTTTGTGCCTACTATTAGTAGAAATTTGATTTCTGTTTCTTGTTTGGACAAGAAAGGTTTTTCATTTATAATAAAGGACAAATGTTGTTCTATTTATTTGAATGAAATCTTTTATGGTAGTGCTCAACTTAGCAATGGGTTGTATGTTCTAGACCTCGAAGATCCAATCTATAATGTGAATACCAAGAAGGTCAGATTAAATGATTCAAACCCGACCTATCTCTGGCACTGTCAGTTGGGCCATATAAATGAGACCCGTATATCCAAGCTCCATAAGGATGGACTCTTGGACTCATTTGATTTTGAATCATATGAGACATGTGAGTCATGTTTGTTGGGCAAGATGACCAAAGCCCCATTCACAGGGCAAAGTGAAAGGGCTAATGACTTACTAGGACTCATACATAGTGATGTATGTGGCCCTATGTCTACACAAGCTAGAGGAGGTTTCCAATACTTCATTACTTTCACTGATGACTTCAGCAGATATGGCTATGTGTATCTTATGAGACACAAGTCAGAATCCTTTGAAAAGTTCAAAGAATTCAAGAATGAAGTAGAGAATCAACTCGGGAAGAGTATCAAAGTGCTTCAATCAGATCGAGGTGGAGAGTACTTGGATCGAGAATTCCTTGACTATCTGAAGGAGTGTGGTATAGTATCACAACTCACTCCACCAGGTACACCTCAATGGAATGGTGTATCTGAAAGGAGAAATCGAACTCTGTTAGACATGGTTCGCTCTATGATGAGTCAAGTTGACCTTCCAAACTCCTTTTGGGGACATGCTCTAGAGACAGCCGCTTTTACACTAAACCGAGTTCCATCTAAATCGGTTCAAAAGACACCATATGAGATATGGAGTGGGAGGCGTCCCAATTTGTCTTTTATGAAGATTTGGGGCTGTGACGCTTATGTGAAATGTCAATCCTCTGACAAACTAGGGCCCAAATCTCAAAAATGCCTTTTTGTTGGGTATCCCAAAGAAACAAAGGGTTACTATTTCTACAATCCTTCTGAGCAAAAAGTGTTTGTTGCTCGAACTGGTGTCTTTTTGGAGAAAGAGTTTATCTCTAAAGGAACTAGTGGGAGGAAAGTAGAACTTGAAGAAATTCAAGAACAACAAGGAGACATCGAACCTGAAATGGAACCTGAACAGACACAACAAGATGTTGTGGTTCAAGAGTCTGTTCCTGTAGCACAGAGCCCACGTAGGACTGGTAGGATTCGGCGTGAGCCCGAGAGATATGGATTTCTCATAACTCACACTGGTGATGTGATGCTCATGGATCAGGATGAGCCCACAACCTACCAACAAGCTATGTCGGGGCCTGACTCTGAGAAGTGGCTAGTGGCCATGAAATCCGAGATGGAATCCATGTATGAAAACCAAGTATGGACTTTGGTTGACCCACCTGAAGGGGTAAAACCCATAGGGTGCAAATGGGTTTTCAAGAAGAAAACTGACATGGATGGTAATGTGATTACCTTTAAGGGACGATTGGTCGCAAAAGGTTTCAAGCAAATTCATGGTATTGACTATGATGAAACTTTTTCACCAGTTGCTATGCTTAAATCCATCCGAATTTTGTTTGCTATTGCTGCACACTATGATTATGAGATATGGCAAATGGATGTCAAAACTGCATTCCTAAATGGAAAGCTACTTGAGGATGTGTACATGACACAACCTGAGGGTTTTGTCACTCCTGAGAATGCCAATAAAGTGTGCAAGTTGCAAAGGTCCATTTATGGACTGAAGCAAGCTTCTCGAAGTTGGAATCTTCATTTTGATGATGCAATCAAAGAGTTTGGTTTTATCAAAAATGAAGATGAACCTTGTGTCTACAAGAAGGTTAGTGGGAGTGCTATTGTCTTCTTGGTGTTGTATGTAGATGACATACTACTCATCGGGAATGACATTCCTGAGCTACAGTCTGTGAAGACTTGGCTAGGGAAATGTTTCTCTATGAAGGACTTGGGTGAAGCAGCCTATGTGTTAGGCATCAGGATCTATAGAGATAGATCTAGAAAGCTTCTTGGCCTAAGTCAAAGTACATATATTGACAAGGTGCTAAAGAGGTTTAGCATGCAAGATTCCAAGAAAGGATTCTTGCCCATGTCACATGGTATCACTCTTTCTAGATCTCAGTGTCTGAGTACACCCGAGGAGAGAGAGCGCATGAGTAAGATTCCATATGCCTCAGCAATTGGATCTATCATGTATGCCATGATATGTACTCGTCCCGATGTCTCATATGCTTTGAGCATGACGAGTAGGTACCAATCGAACCCCGGTGAGAGTCACTGGACAGCTGTTAAGAACATCCTTAAGTACTTACGAAGGACTAAGGATGCATTCTTGGTCTTTGGAGGTGAAGATGAGCTCGTTGTAAGGGGTTACACCGATGCAAGCTTCCAATCCGATAAGGATGATTTTAGATCGCAATCTGGTTATGTGTTTTGTATTGGTGGTGGTGCTGTGAGCTGGAAGAGTTCAAAGCAAGAGACAGTAGCTGACTCTACAACAGAATCTGAGTACATTGCCGCCTCTGATGCTGCGAAGGAGGCAGTTTGGATCAAGAAGTTCATCACTGAACTTGGAGTGGTTCCAAGCATTGTCGACCCGATAGAGCTCTATTGTGACAACAATGGAGCAATCGCACAGGCTAAGGAACCTCGATCTCACCAGCGATCCAAACACATACTCCGACGCTATCATCTCATCAGGGAGATCATCGAGAGGGGTGATGTAAGGATATGCAGGACTTCGACAGACAGCAACATTGCTGATCCACTGACAAAGCCCCTTATGCAGCAGAAGCATGATAGCCATTCTAGGTCCATCGGTATTAGATACATGGATGATTGGCTTTTAGTGCAAGTGGGAGATTGTTAGTGTTGTGCCCAAAAAGCCAATCATGAGATGATTGTATTTTTGCACATTGAGTCATGATATTTTATTTAGGCATTAATCCAGCAATTTTGTTTGTTGTTTTGTTTCTGCGTAACGTAATAAACATAATTGTAACCCTAGAATAATGATATTCTTAAACGTCCCTAGTCTAGTATTATTGTGGAGCGGGTTGCAATAATACATAATGACTAGCATATGTGGAGACTAATATGAGATATGTAGTCTACATATGGGTACAAGTTGGAGAACTTGTGTACTGGACCGACCCACCATGAGAACACTTCATGGATCGTTATATGAGTGTCATAAGTGATTCTCATAGTGATCATGGTATATGTAGTCCTTCGACCTAAGATCATCAAGGTTCCCTACATGTGAGTCACATACTTTGATACTTTCCTTTGTTGCTCGTAATTGAGTGAACTTGAAGGAGGTCATTGGGTATGTCACATATCATGCGGAGGGATTTGTATGATCAAGATGGGATTTGTCCCTCCTATGTAACGGGAGTGATATCTTCGGGCCCCTTGATAGAGTGAGACTTAGAAAAATGCATGGCCATGCTCGGATGAGTTGATATACGATATCAATATCATCAGTTTAAGTTGGTCTACTCAGTAATCAAGAAACCAAAGATTGGGCTATACGAGAGTGACACATTCCATGTCTCGTGCTTAGTCTTGATATCTTGGACAAAGGGACAATGGCATATATCGGTGATGATCATAAAGGTTTAGTCGATTCACCGACAATCTTGTCACTTGGGTAGCAATGATGTGTTGCTAGACACCGCTCATTGCTTATGATCATAAATGTGATTTATGATCATTGCCAACATGGCAAGAGCCTATTGGGTCGCACACATAGAGCTATTTGGATCATTAGAGTGCATGGGCTAATTATTTGGGTTATGGTTTCACTTTAATTTCGTATTAATAATGGGCCAAGGAGTTGAGCCATTATTAAGCTCGAAATTAAATCCTAATTGGATTAGGGTTTCGAAACCCATTAGCCTGGAAGTTGAGTCTCACTATAAATACAATTTTTAATTGAGAAATTCACAAGTCTCCTTGCCCTAGCCTCCTAAAAGGACAGCCGCACTCTTCTCTTGCAATTCCTTGGAGGACGCAAGCTAGCACTGCGAGCGCAAGAGAAACGCATCTGCCGGGATGTGGTGGAAGCGTGGTGATCCCGAGAGGCTCGTGTGGATACCATAGAGAGCCTGAACACGTCAACTGTTCGGGTTTTGTGATTCAACTCCACAATTGAGTGAGAGATCTCAACCGAAAATTAGGTATGAAATTTTCAAACACCCAGTTTACCCCGTTTCACTTGGATCCTGGAGGGTTTCGGTTAAATTCCGCTACGCTGTTTGGCTCCCGAAACCCAACAGTTTGCCACTATTCCCTCATCCACCCAACACATTTTCGTAGCTTTCTCTTGCCCTCTCTATCTCTTGCTTAAATCTCCACAAAATCATGGTTTTATGGTGAAATTGGAAGGTTTTTTTGATGCCCAAGTGAAGGAATGCTTGCTTTGCACTTGTTTTCTTGGTTTGAAGCTTCTTGGGGAATTTTTCTTTCTTGGGCATAGTGTCTGCACGTGGTAAGCTTCAATCCTTGTTGTTTTCATGTTTCTTGAACTTAAACAAGCTTGGGTTTTGTTGGGTTTGAGTTAAGTTGGTGCCAAGAACCTTTGTTTGTGTGTTGGAACCTAGGAACCTAGTCGAACCCCTAGAACCCAGAGTTTGACACTTGTGGTGGTTGATTGTTGCTAGTTCAAGGTAAATTGACGTAAGGGATTTATGATTCATGCATATTTGATGTCATTCATAGCTTGCATGTGGTAGAATTCAAGTAGTCTTGTGAATGGTGTTAATTGGTGGATGGTAATGTACATGGTGGACTAGTAAGGTTTTGATGATTTGTGTGGTGTTTATGGACACCATGAGGTTGGTTTAAATGGTGCATTGTGACTTAGTGCATGTGTACATGCAGGTTTGGGGCAATCGGAGGTGCCCTAGGCCCAATGAAAGGCATTGGAAGCCCCCAAAGTGCTTGTGGGGCAAAATCTGGGATTTTTCTGGGCACGAAAGGTTGGGGACGCATCGCCAAGGTTGGCGACACGTTGCCAAGGCCTCGTGGAAAAAATTATAGCTTTTTATACTGTTATGATGCATCACCAACCCACTGGCAAAGTGCTTGGACCTACAAAGTTTAGAGGAATGATGATTCAAGGATCAACGCATAGCTAAGAGGAAGGGCTACCATTTCTATGTTTTTCCCAAGCTTTAATTGGCCCAAACTTAGGTTCACTTTTGTTCTCAATGATGGGACATTTGGCCACATTTCAGCACTATTAATTAGGTGTAAGGTTTAGTGCCATCAAGAGCCTGGCTGGGCCTTCAGGGTTTAAGGTCCTGATGTCAAAATCTTAGTGCACCTTGGTGGGTTCCAATGAAATTAGTAAATGACTCCAACCATGGTCATTGCCAGGCCACTAGGGTGACCCAAGTAATAGTAGATAAGTATATACCTTGAGTGATGGTTTAGTCTACCCGTAGCCTAGGCAAGGTTACTTGAGGCATTAGTAAGAAGTTGGTGCACTTTTAGTAAGGTATTGAGGTGAAAGGCTAGTACATAAGTGACCTAGGCAATTGTAAAGGCTTGAGGCACTATATGGAGGCTTAGTGTACCTAGTGAGTTCCTTAAATCTCAAATAAGGTGCATCCACCTTGTTCACCTGCACAACTATCAAGGGAAGGTTATTTAGTGAGCTTAGCTTACTATGACATCTCCAAGGCAAGCTTGCTATGAGTGAGTTAAGAGTGAAATTCACTAGGCATGGGGTGACATTTGTTTGAGGACTAGGAAAAGGAAGGGTCCCAAGAGACTCTAATATATGTGCATATGTTAGCCCTCTAACTACAAGCACGTGCAATAGACTTGTGATATATTATATATGTATGTGTCCGTGGGGTTTTTCTGTAGGATGAAGGATCCCTTACTGAGAACCTTTGATTCTCACTCCCTTAACTTTTGTTGTGCAGATCTTGGGTGCCGTTGAGCCAGAAACCATTGAGGGTTGTTGAGCTAGGCTCATGAGCAAGTATATGGTTTACTTGAATCTTCTTAATTCTAGTTTGTCGTTTGCTTGTTGGTTAAGTTATGGTACTAACTACAGTTGTCTATTTATTTAACAAAGGCTAGTGAAGCAAAAGGGAGGGATTTAGAGCTTGCCACTGGAAGTTGCTCTAAGGTGAGAGCTTAGTTTTGGATCTTAGTAGTATTGTTACATGTATAGTTTTCATACAATAGTTTGCCTTCGATGTTCATGTATGAGTAGTGAACTCTAGAGTCGCTCTTGGGTGTAAGCATAGTCTACTTTTACTTGGATGTTAACACACGGTTGATTTTGTATAGTTAACCATATAAATGCTTTGTATGCTTTGACGGTTTCAATATTTGATTTTACTAAAATGCCATGGCATTGTTTTATGTTCTGGTTACTTGTTTAATCAAGGTTTTTAACTAGTGTTCATGTAATTAATTAGCCAATTGCGACTAGTGTGGGGCAAGTTCCCATAGGCTTCCTTGGCAGCCCCATGAGTGGCCATGTCACTTAACCACGAAGTTAGTCCTCAAGCTTTACAACTTATTCATTTTGGTTACTTACCAATAGGATTCTCATTTGTGAGGGGCTTTATTCTTTGCAATACTTATCATAAGATGGAAAAGTCAAAAAGCATATCAGCCACTTTACTAAAGGCTCACCAAACCTATGTTGGTTTCTCAGACTGAAGTTTTTTCCGTGCATGTTGCTGCTAGAGAAGGTTTTTCTAGCCTTGCTCTGAATCACCTTCCCACTCTCCTTAAGTAGGTTATATCTTCCAATTCTTCATTTACTACTTCCTTATCTATCATACCCGATAATTCATGTTGGTATTTTGATTCTATTTCTTGCAATCATATGACTTCAAATTTGTCCATCATGCCTACAAAAGCACCAAATTCTTCTTCCCCATCTATACAAACTACGAACGGCACAAAAATGACAACCGCCAATATTGGAGATATAAAAACTCCATATCTTGGTTTACCCAACACATAACTTGTTCCAAACATAACTTTCAATCTTATCTTCATTGGCCAACTTTGTGAACCTGAACTTACTATTACATTTTCTTCTTCTGGTTGCTAGGTTCAGGATCCATAGATGGGTCAAATTCTTAGAACTGGACGTAAGGTTGGGAGACTATTTAAGCTTACATCTCTAAATATTCTAGAGAATTGTTGTCCTGCCACCACAAATTCTATTTCTCCTTAACATCAATGGCATCTCTGTCTTGGCCATGCTTCACCCGATAAAATTCATCCATTGATTTATCGAGGTTCTCTTGGCCTCATTAAATTTTAATCATTTGATTGCTTGAATTGTCAATTAGCTAAATATCCTACTTTGTCCTTCTCAAATAGTAATTATGTGTTAGACACTCTTTTTTTCCTTTGTTCATTCTGATATTTGGGGTTCCTTACCTACACCTTCTATTAGTGGTTATTGGTACTTTATTTTTTTATTAATGATTACTCTTATTTGACTTGGATCTATTTCTTGAAGCAAAAATCTGAACTACCACAAATCTATATTAAGTTTGTTACCATGATCGAAACCTAATTTTCTACCATAATTAAGGTTCTTAGAATTGATAATGCAATGGAATACAAAGACTTCTTTCTTCTACAGTTCATTATAATCCAAGGCACTATGGTTCAATGTTCTTGTCCTATTACCTTCTAGCAAAATGGAAGAGTTGAACGAAAACACCATCATATTCTAGATACTACTCAAGTTCTTCTAATCATTGCTGCCTTTCTAGAAAAATTTTGAGGAAAACCAGCTCTTAATGTTGTATATACCATTGATCAACTCCCAACTCATGTCTTCAATAATCAGTCACCATCTGAATGTTTATTTGCTAAGCCTCCTGATTGCTCTATTCATAAACCTTTTTGTTGTTCTTGTTTTGCTCTTCTCCAACCTCATGAACACAATAAATTAGAACATCGTGCTTGTATCTATTGCTTCCAAGGCTATGGGATTGAACAGAAAGGTTCCAAATGTTGGAACCCAATCTCAAATTGACTTCAAGTATCTTGTCATGTCACCTTTTTGGAAAAATACTTTTTTTCTTCCTTATCCAAATTTCACTTAACTCATACTACTCCATTACCATTTTTCATGAACCCCTCTGTTGAATTATTCCTAAGAACTAAAAGTTTGAATAAGCTTAAGTACTTTCCTCCTCTATGAGATCTACTTTAGCATACTTTATCATATGAAGCCCCCAACATGACCAATCCACCCAAGTAAGGCTTTGATTGGCTAGGAAAAAAGTTGCTTCAATACTTAACATGGTCTGGAAGTAATGTTCATCTAGGAAGCAACATTGCTTGCATAACATTGTGAACCTTCAATAATATATAGTGTCCAAGACCATTTTGATAGCGATGCTTCGATGAACTGCAAACCATTGGCTGCCTTGTACAATTTGGGGATGTCTACTTGGTGCCCCATATGTTTCTAGAAATGGCTCCTAAGGTGGATGCTTTCACCTTCAGATGCATCCATGAAGCTGTACTTGGACATGGTGACGTATTGGTATATCAAGGTGAAGTTGTAAAGAGGGATACAGACTTAGAGAGTAAAATGAACCATTTGTCCCCATTCCATGGCCTGCAAAATGAAGAGATTTCAATCAACAAAATAGTCATGACCATGTCCTTTCTCTTCCAGTTCCAATGAAGCAACTAGAGCAAAATCGGCTTTTGATTTGCCAGGAATGAAAAATTAGAAAAAGATGGAAAATGTCCCTTGAGTTTGGGTAAGGTATGAACATAGACGAAGCACATGCCTTGGTGCCACTCTAAAAGCTTGTCCTAAAGCGAAGCCAGTGGTAGCAGACCGACAGTCAAGAACATGAAGGCAATCTTGGGAGGTGTCGTAAATGTGAGCCCCTAGCTCATTCGATGTGAGCCCCTAGCTCATTCATGATGCGTGAGATGCCCTTTTGAACAATTCTTGGTCGTTCATGTCGTGAAGGATATCTGATAAAGGTTGTGACTTTTATCTTGGAAAAGAAGGGATATTGTTGGAGTTATAACCAAACCTTCGAATTGCGAGCATGGTGAGATAGTGGCAAACCATAATAGGGCAGGGGGCGCTATTGCCCCCAAAAATTTTGAAAAGATTTAGATATAGGTACTTAATTGGTTAATTCAAGAGAAATTAGGTGCTAAATATGCATTTTTACCCCATGAAAATGATGGAAGAATACAAAGAAGGGGGATAGTGAGGTAGGCGTTGAAGAAAGTAAGGATGAAATTAGTAATTATTCCCTCTAAACTTAAGTTGATATTCTAACATGGCCTAAATGCACCATTACTCCTCCAACTTTTCTAACTCTTACGAGTTACTCCCTTAGCTTTGAATTAGTACAACTTAGTCCCAATCTCCAACTTTGCCTAACCGTGATGTAGTCCTTTTCCCCGGGCTTCATCAACTCTCCTCCCGGCTCACCCTTCCGAACAAAAAATCATGGTTTGGCCACTGTGGTAAGAACAACTAAAATGAAGATTGAGAGAACAAACGATAGAGCAAATGATCTAGGTCATAGAGACCAATGAAATCTTGAACTCAATGGTTTGGCTTCTCCAAAACCCAATGGCAGATCCAAAAATTTTATAAAGGGAGGTCCGTAAACATATACAAATATCAAATTTAAGATTAAAGAATAATGCTTATAAATTTACATATGTAACATAGATTTTAAACTCATATACAACATAACGATGAATCTTTTTAGAATAAAATCTAAAAAAAAGCTCGAATTTAACATCTATTTTTTCTGTCTTTAGTCTAGCAACTACAATAAAAATTATAAAATTATATATAAATTATGGAAAAGATGGGCAAGATGTGCATGCTGTGTTGAAAGTAAAATAAAAATATCCTTTTCAGCCCTTAATTTTATATTGTTTCCAACTAGGTCATTAATTTTTCATATATTTACACATAAAATAAAGTAAAAAAATTATTTAAGGTTTGGGTGGGAAAATGTATGAAAGTTCAATGGCTAGTATCGACTTTTTCATCAAAAAATTGTTAGTAAATGAGAGAGACTGACTCTTTTTTTGTCTTTATTAAACCAACAGATGCTCATCATTTTGTTCCAATAGATGTTATGAAAATTATGAGAGTTTATTAAAAAATTCAAAGGCTAATTACTAAATTATGTATCTCTTATTAACATTTTTTAAAAAAAAATGGGGTTCATGGACCCCCATACGCACAACATGGATCTACCTCAGCCAAAACCACCACGCATCCCTTGCTAAACAAAATAAAAAAAAAAACTGCCGAACTGCTTGGTTACAATCCCAAAACAATCTAATTGACCCAGTTCATGTTGGATGAAGCAAGCTTAGAAGTGTCATTATATGTCTCTACTTGAACTAGTTTACATACCAAGTTCCAAAATAGTATTATGTTGGAAAAAAAACTAAAGTATTTAAATTGTTATCAAAATACTGGTATCAAATATATTTCAACAAAGACGAACATTTCAACAATTTTTGCAACAAAAAAATCGCAACTAAATACCAAAAACAAAATTTTTATGTCCCCTTAAGCACTTAAATTTTAAATTTCAAAGATTTTAGGTAACCATATCGTCAATGTCCATATCTTATTCTGCAAGTTGAACATGAAGTAATGCATTACAATAATTATTTATATAGATGAATATTGTTAGGGGTATGTAACCATCTCCAAAAAAAGTGTGGGGATTAATTTTTGCTATACTGGGAGAACATTCAAACTTGTGGAAGTACTCAATCACTCCATCATTTGAGGGTAAATCATTTGTTATAGAAGTTATTGGATGATCACACGGTCCCTTCCTACTAAATCAAAGAAAGATTAGATTTTCTTTTTTTAAAAGCATCTCATATAAATGTATATAACAAATACATAATACTCAAATTACATCTACATAGTTGTTCCCTACCCATATCATAACATCTCAACGGTGCAAGCGCCTCACTTTAGCATCTATATACCAAACTAGTTTCAAAACTGGAATGGCAATAAATATTAAGGGTAACATAAGCAAAAAAAAAGTAAAATAAGCAATGTATAAGAACCATACATAAAACACAAAATGCGGTATTATGATATCAGTCTATTCTAACTTACATTGACTATGAAGGTTTACCATTGTATTTTTATGTTTGAAGGACTTATTTTGTTCAATGAAAGTATAGGTTTAATTGCCTCAATTATTAAAAAATGGAAATTATCACTAACCTCCTCATCTTGGTTACATCTATATTTCCATTGTCTTCAACCACATCTGATCTTAGGAGGTGAAGTCATTTTCTATATTCCCCTGTGTGCATAAAGCTTGATTTCTTATTATGACTTTTTGCAAAAGATCTTTTCCTATGGCCATAAAGATTCTGTTCCTCATATTTTTTTTCACTTTTGGAGCAGCCATCTGTAATGTTTTTAAGGAAAAGAAGTAAGTTATAATAGGTGTATAAATGGTAATTAGAAAACACAGTCGGCAGTATAGTTGAACATAAAAAATTTTAGTAAATAAGCAAGTTATAGAATTGTTGTTTTTAGGAATAACAATGACTTTTATTTTTTAATGACGTAAATAAATATTTTGTATAATATTAAATCTTAGTAAAACAGTTTTTTATAAAATAAATAGTCATAGTAATTATCAGCCAGCAATATAATTAAACATAAAAAATTTTACGCACACAACCGGAAAAAATTCCATCCATGAAACAAATAATTATGGGAGCGTTTTTGGTCATAAAAAATGGAAATCAAGTGTGTAGGGTGTAAAGTGTTCAACGTCATAAGGCCTGGGCTAGCACGATATAATTCTGGAAATAAGAAAAGGACTGGGTCATATGGGCTAAATATTAAAAGGTCAACAATCGGCCCATTTAATAAGAAAGGGTAGTTGGGCCCATTTTAAAAGCCTATTCAAAGCCCAATTGTTTGGAGAATTTAATGATACAGACAAAACAAACCCAAAAATGTTTCAATATTGATGGCCACTGAATTTTGTAAAAGTGGAGGGGTAAAATGTCATGGAGTGAAGAATCCAATTTATTGAAATTTATAAAAAATTTAAGGGGAAAATTTGTAGAAAATAATAAAATTTATTACTGAAGTGGGTGTATGTTCATTTCACAAGTATTCTAATAGTTATAAGTCAATCGGGGCAGAATTATAATTTCATTGTAAAGAAATATCTACCACACAAGCCCCTATGCTACATTCCCAAATCCAAAATGGCTTTCTCTCTCTCTCTCTCTCTCTCTCACCTACACTATTCTCTTCCTTTTCTCTAGAAAACTCTAGATAAACTCAAGAAATTGTGTTAGATTTGAAAGGGCTACTGTGCCAAAGTAGGATCTGGCACGCTTATACGGTGTTGCTGTGTAATTTTCTAGAAATGGATGGGTGTTTAGTTATCGTATCTTGTTGTCATGTTAATCGGGCACATCAAACGAAGATTCTAACTTGCCGCTGCGGCAGAAGAAAATGACAAAAAATAAAACAGTAGCATGTAAAATATTTTTACCGGTTACTTACTTGTTTTGGTTATAAATGTAAATAAGTTTAGTTTATAAAGGGAATAAAGTGTAAAAAGATAAAATAATGTGTAATATTCTATTTAAAAAATCAGTAAATATAATTGTTAATATGTTAATGGTAAATGATTTAGATAGAAGTAAGAAAAATGATATTAAATAGTGGTAAATACTTTGAGAGAAAGAAAGTTAATGTGATGAGTTTGATTTAAGGTGAGATAAAAGTGAAAAAAAAATAGTATTAAATAATTTGAGAGAAGTAGTAGCACGTATTAACAAAATAAGAAAATGGTGGGTCGAATGAAAAAAAGGAATGAGAATTAATGTGAGAAATTTGATTTAATATGAAGAAGTGAATTAATGTAGCAGTAGTAGTTGTGCTTATTGGTAAGAGGGAGTTAATACAACGAATGAGGTTAAATTAAACCATCTGATAACCACATTTCACAATACTTTTAAGTTTATTCACTTTTTTTTTGTAGCTAATTGAACTTTAAAAAATACTGATATGCTCGGTTTTTTTTTAGTCACTTTTTTAGGACTTTTATCAATTTTTTCCTATTTATCATCTTTTTTTACTATAAATCACTTTTTTTTGTGTTTTTATTGCTTTTATTAAACCGTTATCACCTTTAAAATAATATTATGTTCTTTTTCAAAATTTTATCACTTTTTAAATTTTTTCCATTTTTAAAATTTTATCGTGTTTTAAATAATATTATTGTCTTTTTAAAAAATTTTATCACCTTTTACTAAATTTAATAGCTTTTTAAATTTTATCCCTTTTTAAAATGTTTTAAATAATGTTATTAAATTTTTTTTCACCTTTTCACAAATTTTAGCGTCTTTTCCTAATATTTTATCATTTTTTAAAGATATTTATATATTTTTTTTAATTTTTATCATTTTTTATGCTTTTTTCAAATTTTTATAATTGTTTTAAAACTATTGTCGCCTTTTATAGTTATTTATCGCCTTTTTATATCCTTTAAGGGTTAATGACAATATGCCCCCATGGTCTAATGTAACTTACATTTTATCCCCTATCTTTAAAAACTAATAATTTACCCCGACTTCATTTGTAGTGTTTTACAATAACTCCTAACATCCAAAATTGAAACATCTGATAACTAAATTTCAATAATTTTAAGATTTTTCATAGTTGTTTCATAGCTAATTGAGCTTCAAAAAATATTAAAATGATTTTACACGAAAAAAATGGATATACAAGAATGAAAAAGTCAACCACTAATTTAACGGGTAATTTTCTATGGAATGTGGTTCACAAAGTGGCCCCTAAATACATACCAGTGATATAAATTTTGGGTAAAGCGGTTAAAAAATTAATCCTTAACTATGTACTAGCGGTTTCAACTCAAACCCCTAAAATTGAATCACAAAACCTCATAACTTGTACTACAAAAAAAATGCGGTTCATATTATAGCCCCTCAAAAAGCTCACCACAAATACGGTGGTTGTATAAAGTGGCCCCTCAAATTAAACCACAAGGACCCAGAAAGTGCACCACAGAAAAACGGTTAACATTCTGGCCCTGAAAAGTCAATCACTAATTTAACGGTTTATTTGATGGGGAATGTCGCTTACAAAGTGGCCCCTAAATATATACTAGCTATATAAATTTTGGGTAAAGCGGTTAAAAAAATGACCCCTAACCGTGTACCAGCGGTTTCAACTCGGCCCCTCAAATTGAACCACAAAACCCTACAATTTATATCACAAAAAAATGCGGTTCATATTATGGCCCCCAAAAAGGTCAACAGAAATGTAGCGGTTGCATAAAACAGCCTATCAAATTAAACCATAAGGGCCTAGAAAGTACACCATAGAAAAGTGGTTAACATTCTGACCTTGAAAAATCAACCACTAATTTAGTGGTTTATTTTCTAGTTAATGTGGTTCACAAAGTAGCCCCTAAATATATACCAGGAGTATAAATTCTAGGTATAGTCGTTAAAAAACTGGCTCTTAACCACGTAGCAGTGATTTCGACTCAGGTCCCTTCAATTGAATCCCAAAACCCTACAATTTGTACGAAAAAAAATTTTGGTTCATATTATAGCCCCCCGAAAAGGTCACCACAAATGCAGGGATTACATAAAGTGACCCATCAAGTTAAACCACAAGAGCCTAAAAAATGTACCACAGAAAAGCAATTAACATTCTGGCCCCAAAAAGTCAACCACTAATTTAGCGGTTTATTTTCTGAGAAATGTGGTTCACAAAGTAGCCCGTAAATACATATCAACGGTATAAATTCTGGGTAAAGTGGTTAAAAAACTGATCTCTAATTTTGTACCAGCGATTTCGACTCAGGCCCCTCAAATTGAATCACAAAACCCCACAATTTGTACCACAAAAAAATGTGATTCATATTATAACCCCTAAAAAGCTCACCACAAAATGCAGCGATTGCATAAAGTGCCCTCTCAAATTAAGCCACAATGGGCTAGAAAGTGTATCACAGAAAAGCGGTTAATATTTTGGTATTGAAAAGTCAACCACTAATGTAATGGTTAACTTTATAGGGAATATAGTTCACAAAGTGGCCGCTAAATACATACTAGTGGCATAATTTCTGGATAAAATGATTAAAAAACTAACCCCTAATAGTGTACTATCAGTTTTATCTTATGCCCCTCAAATTCAACTATAAAACCCCACAATTTGTACCACAAAAAAATACGATTCATATTATTGCCCATAAAAAGTCACCACAAATGCAGCGGTTTCATAAAGTGGCCCTTCAAATTAAACTATAAGGGCCTAGAAAGTGCATCACAGAAAAGCAATTAACATTCTGACCCCAAAAAGTCAACCACTAATTTTGTATTCTGAAACATTTTTTAGGACTTAATTAGAAACTTCATAAGTTTTAGGACTAAGTTGATAAAACACTAAAAGTTTTACGCCTTAAAGTGTCATTTTAGCCCAAATATTTTTAAAAAGCGATTAAATATAAAAAAAGCAATGAATAATTAGAAAATGTAATAAATATTTTAAAAATGCAACTAAATATCAAAACAAGCGATAATTAATTAAAAATGCAATAAATACTTTTAAAAAGTGATTAAATATTAAAAAAATGATAACTAATTCAAAAAAGTGATAAATATTTTTAAAAAGTGGTTACAAACCAAAAAGAACGATAATTTGTAAAAAAAGTGATAATACTTATTAAAAGGATTTTTAATATAAAAAATGTAATCATAAATATTTTTAAACAGTGATTAAAACCTAGAAAAAGCGATATAATTTGTCAAAAATGTGATAATAATTATTAAAAGGTTATTACAAATAAAAAAAGGTGATAATAATTAAAAAAGTGATAAAGTTTTTAAAAAGGTGATAAAATATGCAATAAATATGAGAAAAAAGAGATAAAATACAAATTGTAAAAACCCATTAATATTATTTAAAAAAGAAAAAGAAAAGTATACAAGGCTTGAAGAATTTTAAAAAGGCAATAAAAATTATAAATAGTCAATAAGAATTAGTAATGGGTGATTAAGAATTAAAAAAATGATAATAATTCAAAAAGGAATAAAGATTTTAAAAAGGCAATAAAAAAAATATATTATGGTGGTAGTTTACCCCAATAAACACAATGTATGACATCCTGTATTTATTCGTTTTGAATATCGCATCAAATCCAATAACATCACCAAAGGATGCATAGTCCATGCGCATTGAACTATCTGCCTGGAAAATGTAATGTAACCTATTTTCCTTATCAACTGCATATAGACAATAAAACTCAGGGTCTCAACTTACTTTACAAGTTAGGTATACAATTGCAGTCTCTAAAATTTGCTCTCTCCTATCACTATCTATATAATTATACAAATCTTTGGTAGTAAACCCCACACTACCATAGCCTCCGGCAACCTGCACCATGTAATCCATAATTTAACTTATCTTCACACCAACCTTTCTCATTTGTTTGGCTTGCTCCTTATCAGTAACATTTATTCGTCTTTGAGATCTGCATATATGATGTTCTTTTTGTTCAGCAAGATCATGGTTGTGTCTAATATTTAACTCTTTTACCACATGTTTTCTTGATACGCGATTGTAATTAACTTGAAATGATGCTCTACAGCCATATCTACTCACCCTTGTAGGTTCTCTTACTCTATCTACTAGTTCCAATTTTGGTTTATCGTGGCCCTCTTTCCCACAAACCACCAATTTGATCATCACTATGTACATTCTCACCATGATCACTCTCCACTTCCTGTGAATAAATCTCATGGAATTCACTTATTCTTACTACCATCTTACTTGGTATTCATTTCGTTTGCCATGTTCTATGTCCATCCGATTCTTCCTCTCTGTACGTCGATTGCCCGCCAAGTTCACTATAGTTGTACATTTCTATCACCTGCATAACAATTGTAAATTTCTATCACCCACATACCACATGTGAATGTATTAACAATTAACAGTTTTTTTTTTAAAACAAATGCTTTCATGATATACTCCCACAATAGTATTTACTCTCATTTTATTTTACAACATGTATCCACAATAGTCATTTTTTACTCACAAATATCAACTTTCCTGCTTTATAATCATTTTTTTACATAGTTAAACACTCATATGTTGGTATAGTCATCTTTTTTTTTTACGTCTTTATTGAGATAATTTCTTTTTTTGGTATAAACATATAATTGTATGTTCATCAATTTCTTTTTTTGGTATAAACATATAATTGCATGTTCATTTGCTTCATCGCCAAAATAACACTAATTAACTGATCAACCAACACCTCAATTGAAACACGACTTACGACAAAAATAAATGGGACTTTTATCAAATGTGATTAGTTTGTTTTTAAAAGCTGTTTGAATGGGTTGCTTTTCTCTAAGCTCTTCCCAAACCCTTAAAAAACATATGTAAAATATATAGATTAATTATCACTACTTACCTAATTCCTTGAGGCGCCCTCTCACAAATACTTACGCGTTTGATCATTCACACCTTCACTAGTGATGATTTGCACCTTATCACTTCATGATTCACGTATGCTCTACATTCACATTCCCTTCTTGCAGTGTTCCTTCATTCATCTTCTTTGGACTTAAGAAATATGAAAAACAATAAACAAAGTCAAATTAACCTTACTTTACATTAACTCCTGCTTCTAAATTTCCTCGACCCACCCATTTACCTTATTTCATTGTATTAACTCTTTATCAGCAAACACAACATTGCTACGACATTTATTCCCATTTCTGCGTCAAATCAAATTCATCACAATAACTCTTATATATTCATTTTTCCTTTCCACCAACTCAGTTCTAAGTTAATACTACTATTTCACTTAATCTTATAAATGCAATTTAATTTTCTACTCCTACATGACATTAAATCAAATTAATCACATTCAATGTCGTTCCCTTTTCCTTCCAACCATCAGGTCACTTCTTTTTTTCAAACTCTTTAATGGCATTTTTAATGCCAACAATTATATTCACTTTATTTAACTTCACTTTATTAAACCCATTTATTTTTTATTTTCAAAAACTTTCAACGTTTCTTTGGCTCCTAAATGAGTATAAAAACATAGAGAAACACTTTGGAAAGAAACTCTTGGCAACTAGAAAAGATATTTCATCTTCAAAGAGCGTGAGTTTGAGAAATGCCAAGAAATTGAGCTATTACTTGTTTATCTAGCTTTGGGAGCTTCTATTGTTCTTACCACTTTGTAATCTTGTAAACACCATTTGGTGAGATTAAGTTGGTGAGGTTTCTAGTTAGCCTCTAGGAAAACTAATGAGGAAAAGGGTGTTGGTGAGGTTTCTAGTTAGTCTTTAGGAAAACTAATGAATGGTTGTGGTAGAGAAAACTACTAAAGGAGTGTGTACTCTTGTGATTTATAGTGGAGAAGAAAACCCTCAAGTGGTGAACTTGAGGAGAGGAATAGGCTCTCAAGAGGAGAGACCGAACCTCTATAAATCCTTGTGTGCAAGCTTCTCTTCTTCTACTTCATTATTGCTTGGTGATTTGTCTTCATTCATTGGTAAAAGTTGTTTGTTTTAAAAAACACTTCAAAGAAAGTTTTCAAAGCAAAATTTAGGATCATTGTGGTAGTATTTTCTAGTTAGAATAAGTTTATTTGAGCTCATTGAATTGCATTTTGGTTTAAGAGATTAAAAACTCATTTTCGGTGATTTTTTTAATTCAAGCAATTCACCACATCTCTTAGTTACATTTGGGCCAATAGTAAGTGTGGGTCTTCCTTTAAATTTCTTCCTCACCAAAAATCCAGGAATCATCTTCTAATTGTAGGGTGTTAATGCAGGCTCGAATATGTCTCATTATGGTTATGGGGTGGAAGAACCGAGTACTATTATCCCTGTGGGCCAACCATTCAATTCTTGGTTTCTGGGCCTAGAGTAATTCTTCATCCACTAGCATTGCATTGTGCTTAAGCTGAAGAGCCATACTGGGCTTCCAAGATGTTGTGTGTGGACTAACCATGCTCTAATAATATGTCTACTTTTCCAATTTTGAGACCTCAACTAACAATTGATAACTTACTCCACTGACGTAAGGAAGGGACAAACTCTCACGGCCTAAAATAACTAGCGTCTGATAGTATTACCCCTAAACTACACGTTCAACATAACTCAAGTTTGAAATAATAGAAATGTGGAATTTTAGGTAGCAACACAGGAAACTGGATGTAGGCAGAACCAATGCAACAGTTGTTCGCCTAAGAGTTTTTTTCCCACGCCCTAATCACTCTCATGTTCCTCAACTAGGGGACATGTTTACTTTTAATCAAAAGGTCAAAGTACCTTATCAGAGGGCCCATCAACTACTATATTGGAGGAAACTCCTTGCATGGCTTGATCAACTACATTATTGTGGATGCCTTCCATAACGTGCATCCCCCTCCAACCAATGGTTGACCCATTAGTTCTTGACCTATGGAGCACGCCTTCAAGTGGGCTGTCCAGCTACTACCCTCGGCTCAGTTTAAGGTCCAAATCTACTGGGGCCACAGTCTCGTCTTCAGTGGGCCACACCCCTCTAATTGGGCAAGAGGCCATCTAATATATATTATAAAAGCAGGATACACTTCTGGGTTAAAGAGACTTTCCACTTAACAGACTCAACATATAATTGACACATGGCAGATTATCTATTTTAAGTAAGAATTTAACATTTTTTTACACTAAGAATCCAAAACTACCCCTATAGCAAATCTTGCAGCTTTGTCATACACAGAAAGCGGATGAAATTCAAATTTTGAGAAACATAATGGAAACAAATTATCTTCTTCCCCTGATTCTGCTTGACACCAAATTTTGATTCCTAAAAGAAACCTATTTCCTTTTTAGATCGGTCTGCTTCTATCGTGGTTTTCTCAATAAATTGAGTATGCTTCATGATCTTCATTCTATTCCTCTCTTTTTTCTTCAATTTTTCCTCTCACCCACCAGTCGTCTAAATCCCTTATTTCAACTCTATTTTTAGAAGCATGAATAAATCCTTTGGTTTTTCAATTTCCTAACCCTTACCCTTCTATCTCCATCATCTTTCTTCTTCTGGTTGTATTGGCTCGTGGCATCCTCTTTATCATTCCTCAGCATTAGTTGTCATTTCGCAATTGAGCCAAAATAGTTCGACACTTCTTATTTGTGGCGATTTGGTGCTTCCTCACGTACGGCGGGTTCTTGGCTCCTCCAATTGACAAGGCCTGGTAACATTTTAGTGGAGATTCGTTCGTTCTACATCAATGAATAAAGAGAGGTAATTAACCCATCATGTCAGACAACCAAAATTGGAGTTCTTGATAATGTACAGAATCCATTTTTTTCTGTTTTATTTTCAATGCACACACAGGCGAGCTATCACTTAATTTTCTTCCAGTTCATGAAATTCAAGACCAACGCATCTATCATGTATGATGGACAACTATGTTTTGATTCAAGTAAATTGAAAAAAAAAGTAGAGTTATAGAGCAAATTTGAATCTTGGTGCACTTCTGTGTATGTATATCCACGACTTGGGAGTTGAAAATAGTTAACCGCCTGATCTTGTCTAAGTGATAGAGCAGTGTGTTTTTTGTGTTCTAGATATCATAATATCAGGAAGATGTTTAACATTGGCTAATTACCTATTCGAAGTCAAAGCTTTCCCAAAGATGTCGAGCGTTTTCCCGAAGAATGAAGAGACTGTTAGTGTTGTGCCCAAAAGCCAATCATGAGATGATTGTATTTTTGTACATTGAGTCATGATATTTTATTAAGGCATTAATCCAGCAATTATGTTTGTTGTTTTGTTCCTGCGTAACTTAACAAACATAATTGTAACCCTAGAATAATGATATTCTTAAAAGTCCCTGGTCTAGTATTATTGTGGAGCGGGTTGCAATAATACATAACGACTAGCATATGTGGAGACTAATATGAGATATGTAGTCTACATATGGGTACAAGTTGGAGAACTTGTGTACTGGACCGACCCACCATGAGAACACTACATGGATCGTTATATGAGTGTCATAAGTGATTCCCATAGTGATCAGGGTATATGTAGTCCTTCGACCTAAGATCATCAAGGTTCCCTACATGTGAGTCACATACTTTGATACTTTCCTTTGTTGCTCGTAACTGAGTGAACTTGAAGGAGGTCATTGGGTATGTCACATATCATGCGGAGGGATTTGTATGATCAAGATGGGATTTGTCCCTCCTATGTAACGGGAGCGATATCTTCGGGCCCCTTGATAGAGTGAGACTTATAAAATGCATGGCCATGCTCGGATGAGTTGATATGCGGTATCAATGTCATCAGTTTAAGTTCGTCTACTCGGTAATCAAGAAACCAAAGATTGGGCTATACGAGAGTGACACATTCCATGTCTCGTGCTTAGTCTTGATATCTTGGACAAAGGGACAATGGCATGTATCGATGATGATCATAAAGGTATAGTCGAATCATCGACAATCTTGTCACTTGGGTAGCAATGATGTGTTGCTAGACACCGCTCATTGCTTATGATCATAAATGTGATTTATGATCATTGCCAACATGGCAAGAGCCTATTGGGTCGCACACATAGAGCTATTTGGATCATTAGAGTGCATGGGCTAATTATTTGGGTTATGGTTTCACTTTAATTTCGTATTAATAATGGGCCAAGGAGTTGAGCCATTATTAAGCCCGAAATTAAATCCTAATTGGATTAGGGTTTTGAAACCCATTAGGCCTGGAAGTTGAGTCTCACTATAAATACAACTTTTAAGTGAGAAATTCGCAGGTCTCCTTGCCCTAGCCTCCCAAAAGGACAGTCGCACTCTTCTCTTGCAATTCCTTGGAGGACGCAAGCTAGCACTGCGAGCGCAAGAGAAACGCATCTGCCGGGACGTGGTGGAAGCGTGGTGATCCCGAGAGGCTCGTGTGGATACCATAGAGAGCTTGAACACGTCAACTGTTCAGGTTTTGTGATTCGACTCTACAGTTGAGTGAGAGATCTCAACCGAAAATTAGGTATGAAAATTTTCGAACACCTGGTTTACCCCGTTTCACTTGGATCCTGGAGGGTTTCGGTTAAATTCCGCTGCGCTGTTTGGCTCCCGAAACCCAACAGAGACAACGTACAAGTCTGGGATATTAGAATCGGGTGGCTACAAGTGGTTTATCTGAATCCTTTATACTTGAATTCGTTCTCCCTGTATTAGGTGGATAAATTGCTGCCAATCACTTACTTAATGTCATCTATTCTATTAGGAGAATGTGTTTGTATGATTGTATCCCAAAGGAAGGAAAAAAACAAATGGAGATGGACGCATCTCGCTTTACTTAGAGATCACAGACAGAAGTAACTTTCCTCTGGGATGGGACTTGAATGCAATTGTCAGATTATTTGTGGCTGATTGGAGTCGAGATCAATACATGGCTGCTCAAGGTGAAAGTTCATTATCCAATGAGTCCAGAAGAGTTATCTCATTTGATGGTTTGTAGAAGTTAATAACGTTCAATAAAGGTTAGAGGAGAAGATACACGGGCGAGTACATGTTGACTTTCCAATTTATTAATGCACTTTCTGATGTTATTATCATTCTCTTTGTAGGTTTTGAGCCGTGTCTTATATTTAATTTATGTGGCTGATAAACCAGTTTAAAGGAGAGTTGCTTTTGCCCTTTCTCATCTTTGTTCTCCACATGATCAGAGGACAATATTCATATAAGACAATGGCAATTTGTTGTTTCAACATCATGTTTTGGTTTATTTTGTTAGTCTATCTTGTCTAAAAACCATGTTGTCAATAATGTTAAGACTTTTTAACTTCACTGAAATGCTGCTATAAATATTCTTTTTTTTTTTTTTCCCTTATATTAAGTGTAGTGTTGTTATGGATGTCTAATTCTCAATACGACGTTTTTTTTCTTCTTGCATGTAGACAGTTCTATGCTCAGAGAATTTACCTCCTAGCCTTTGCGGATGCATTTTGTGCAATGTTCCATCTCTTTACTCATGGCGGTTTAGATACATTATCTTGGTATTGATAGTGGAAGTTGGAAGTAATGCACTTATAATTTATACTTTAGTCTATATTTGAGAATTGAAAACTTTAATGATCGCCTGAAAGGGTGCCCAAAATTGATCATAGTATAGTTTCAAGTAGAGCATTAAAGCAAGCCTTTAAGTGCTTCAACCTTTATAAGATGAATAATTTTTAGCTTCTTTTTTCTCTTTTATTTAAACTGGTACATATTTTTTTTATTTTGTTTTAGGGATGCATCTCTTAAAAATATGAGGGCTTGCTCGAAGGATCTCCAATAGGTAGGAAGTAGGAAGTAGAAGAGCTAGAGGCAGATTTAAATCAACAAAATATGAAAGATTGTGCCAGTAATGCAGCTCCATGTTTTCAGACTGGAGTTCTGTGTACAGATTGTATTGATTGCTTGGATCATACAAATGTTGCCCAATATGCTTATAGGCTAACAGCTTTTGGCGCTGCCAACTCCATGCCATGGGTTTGACAGATGTTCCCAAAGGGGTCGTTCTAAAATACGGGGGGTTGTACCAATACCCCCTTTTTCATGGCTCATCCCCTAACTTTTGGTCTTTGATCAATTAAGGACCCAAGTTTAGAAATATCACAATAGTATACAAATTAAGAAAATGAAACTGTAACCTATTGTTCAGGTTACAGGTTATGCGGTATGTAATTAAGGCTAAACGGTATAATAATTAGGTTAGGTGGTAATGTATTTAGGTTAAATGGTATTAGATTCAGGTTCATGTGATATAAAATGTAGATGGTATGAGAATTAGGTTAATATTGTATGATATTCAGGTTTATGTGGCATATGGTTTATTTGGTATATGATTCAGGTTAAGTGGTATGCGATTTGGGTTAACTGGTATGAGATTCAGGTTAAATGGTATGCGATTCAGGTTATGGTATTGGATTGAGGTTAAATGGTATGATATTAAGGTTTAATGGTATGAGATTCAGGTTAAATGGTATGAGGTTGAGGTTAAGTGGTATGAGATTCAGGTTCATATGGTATGATATTTAGGTTTATATGGTATGAGATTAAGGTTATTGTGGTATGAAAATTAGGTTAGTGTGGTATAGGATTCAGGTTAAGTGGTATGCCATTAAGGTTAAATGGTATGAGATTCAGGTCAAATGGTATCAAATTCAGGTTGAATGGTATGAGATTAACGTTATTGTGGTATGAGATTCAGGTTCATGTGGTATGAGATTTAGGTTCATATGTTATGAGATTAAGGTTATTGTGGTATGAGAATTAGGTTAGTGTGGTATCGGATTCAGGTTATGTGGTATGCGATTCGGGTTAAATGGATGAGATTCAGGTCAAATGATATCAAATTCAGGTTGAATGGTATGAGATTAACGTTATTGTGGTATGATAATTAGGTTTTTGCGGTATAGGATTCAGGTTAAGTGGCATGCAATTCGGGTTAACTGGTATGAGATTCAGGTTAAATGGTATGAGATTCAGGTTATGGTATAGGATTGAGGTTAAATGGTATGATATTAAGGTTTAGTGGTATGAGATTCAGGTTAAACGGTATGAGGTTAAGGTTAAGTGGTATGAGATTCAGGTTCATGTGGTATGAGATTGAGGTTCATATGGTATGAGATTAAGGTTATTGTGGTATGAGAATTAGGTTAGTGTGGTATCGGATTCAGGTTAAGTGGTATGCGATTCAGGTGAAATGGTATGAGATTCAGGTCAAATGGTATCAAATTCAGGTTAAATGGTATGAGATTAAAGTTATTGTGGTATGATAATTAGGTTTTTGCTGTATAGGATTCAGGTTAAGTGGTATGCGATTCGAGTTAACTGGTATGAGATTCAGGTTAATTGGTATGAGATTCAGGTTATGGTATAGGATTGAGGTTAAATGGTATGATATTAAGGTTTAATGGTATGAGATTCAGGTTAAATGGTATGAGGTTGAGGTTAAGTGGTATGAGATTCAGGTTCATGTGGTATGAGATTTAGGTTCATCTGGTATGAGATTAAGGTTATTGTCGTATGAGATTGAGGTTCATCTGGTATGATATTAAGGTTATTGTGGTATGAGAATTAGGTTAGTGTGGTATAGGATTCAGGTTAAGTGGTATGCGATTCAAGTTAACTGGTATGAGATTCAGGTCAAATGGTATCAGATTCAGGTTAAATGGTATGAGATTAAGGTTATTGTGGTATGATAATGAGGTTGTTGTGGTATAGGATTCAGGTTAAGTGGTATGCGATTCGGGTTAACTGGTATGAGATTCAGGTTAAATGGTATGAGATTCAGGTTATGGTATAGGATTGAGGTTAAATGGTATGATATTAAGGTTTAATGGTATGAGATTCAGGTTAAATGGTATGAGGTTAAGGTTAAGTGGTATGAGATTCAGGTTCATGTGGTATGATATTTAGGTTCATATGGTATGAGATTAAGGTTATTGTGGTATGAGAATGTGGTTAGTGTGGTATTGGATTCAGGTTAAGTGGTATACGATTCAGGTTAAATGGTATGAGATTCAGGTCAAATGGTATCAAATTCAGGTTAAATGGTATGAGATTCAGGTTCATGTGGTATGAGATTTAGGTTCATATGGTATGGGATTAAGGTTAAATGGTATGAGATTCAGGTTAAGTGGTATGAGATTCAGGTTCATGTGGTATGAGATTTAGGTTGATATGGTATGGGATTCAGGTTATTGTGGTATGAGATTAAGGTTATTGTGGTATGAGATTCAAAGTGGTATGCGATTCAGGTTAAGGATTCAGGTTATGATATGGTATGAGATATTAAGGTTCAGGTTAAGTGGTATGAGATTCAGGTTAAGTGGTATGAGATTCAGGTTATTGTGGTATGATATGGTATTCAGATTATGTGGTATAGAATTCAGGTTAAATGGTATGAGATTAAGGTTATTGTGGTATGATAATTAGGTTTTTGCGGTATAGGATTCAGGTTAAGTGGTATGCGATTCGGGTTAACTGGTATGAGATTCAGGTTAAATGGTATGAGATTCAGGTTATGGTATAGGATTGAGGTTAAATGGTATGATATTAAGGTTTAATGGTATGAGATTCAGGTTAAATGGTATGAGGTTTAGGTTAAGTGGTATGAGATTCAGGTTCATGTGGTATAAGATTTAGGTTCATTTGGTATAGGATTAAGGTTATTGTGGTATGATAATTAGGTTAGTGTGGTATAGTATGAGATTTAGGTTAGATTCAGGTTAAGTGGTATGCGATTCAGGTTAAATGGTATGAGATTCAGGTTAAATGGTATCAAATTCAAGTTAAATGATATGAGATTAAGGTTATTGTGGTATGATAATTAGGTTTTTGCGGTATAGGAATCAGGTTAAGTGGTATGCAATTCATGTTAACTGGTATGAGATTCAAGTTAAATGGTATGAGATTCAGGTTATGGTATAGGATTGAAGTTAAATGGTATGATATTAAGGTTTAATGGTATGAGATTCAGGTTAAATGGTATGAGATTCGAGTTCATGTGGTATGAGATTTAGGTTCATATGGTATGAGATTAAGGTTATTGTGGTATGAGAATTAGGTTATTGTGGTATGAGAATTAGGTTAGTGTGGTATCGGATTCAGGTTAAATGGTATGCAATTCAGGTTAAATGGTATGAGATTCAGGTCAAATGATATCAAATTCATGTTAAATGGTATGATATTAAGATTTAATGATATGAAATTCAGGTTCATCTAGTATGAGATTTAGGTTTGTATGGTATAAGATTAAGGTTATTATAGTATGATAATTACGTTGGTGTGGTATATGAGATTAAGGTTATGCAGGTATGAGATTCAAGTTATGATTTAGGGAATAGGGTTTTTGCTTAGGGTTTATGATTAAAGTTTAGGGTTTAGGGTTATTGATTAAGAATTAGAGTTAGGGATTAGGGATTAAGGTTAACGTTAAGGTTTAGGAAATAGGGTTATGGTTAGGGTTTAGGGTTAGGGTTACGGATTAAGGTTTGTGGTTTAGGCAATTTGTTATTATTATTATTTTTTACAATAATCATAATAATAATAATTCTAATATCATAATAAGTAGGAATATATAGTCAATGTAAAGTGTAATTAATTATTAGAATCATATTTAATGATATTAAATTTTTTAAATGTACTCATTATATATATAATTAAATATGTTGAAACCAATAATCATTTTTTCCCTTTTTTTTCCATTAAAAAAAGGGTGATAAAGTTATGGCTATATGAGTTTACTAAGTCAATTCATTTTCACTTAATCTAAATGAGTAAGCCAATTCGTTCTAACTTAAGTTAATTTAATCTAAAATTACAAATTTTTATTTTTATATCATTTTCACGAAGAACCAATTTTATAACTAAGCCAATACTATGTAGGTGTGATAATCAAATCAAAATACAATTTTTATGTTGTTATTAAATTTATGTGAATTGATTTATTTTTAATGCGTAAACAAAGAAAACTTCTTAACAAATTATTAGTATGATAATTGTTTTACAATCAATGGATTATTTGACCTAAATACAATGATCTTTCAAATAAAATTGGTTCCAGGTAGAATAAGATATATACGTAAACTTTACTTGCTTTTTTTGGTGAAATGTGTTTTGAAGAATTATAACCAATCAATTTTTCTAAGTTGATTAGATGTATTATATGGTCTACAAGGCTAATCGGATTTGAATGAAATAAATCTATCTCGGGACTTGGCTAAATTCACCAATAACAATGTACTTAAAAAGATTAAGTAACTTAAATAATTGTATAACTAATATAAAATTTGATGCAATTCATGACTTAAATTAGAGACTAGGGATTAGGCTTAGCGTTTAGAGTTAGGGGTTAGGGTTAAGGTTAGAGTCTAGTGTTAGAGATTAAGGTTAATGTTAAGGTTTGGGTTCTTGTAAGATTTTTAAAGTTGTTTTTAAAACTAGAGGGAGATAAGTGTAATTTTGAAAAAAAAATTGTTAAAAAAATTAGACATTTGCATTATTTTTTAGAAGTTGCGACAAATCAATTTTTTTTACATGATTTTGGACTGGTTATATGGTATACAAAAAGAATCGGATTTGAAATTCAAGTTAAGTGATATCAGATTAAGGTTCATATGGTATCATATTTATGTTAATAGGGTTATGGTGAGGGTTAAAGATTACGGTTTCAGGTCTGGTTTAGGAATAAGGTTTAGTTAGAGTTATGGATTAGGACTTAGAATTAGGGATTATAGTTTATTTTTCATTCTATTTTTAAGTGGTTTAAGTTAAAAAAATATTAATTATATTTCATTCTATTTGTTTGACATCTATAATAGCCTATGTAATTACCTAACCTAAATTTGATGGCAAAAAATTATGTTAGAATTTGAGCTAACTTGTATTAAATGCGATGAGAAAAACCAAAAAATACTATCTGTTTAATACGAAATCAACCTGAAACTCAAAACTAAAACTTCCTCGATTAAATTACGATTGTTATTATAATGTGGCCGTATCATCCTAATTTGACATATGGGTCAAGCAAAGAAGCAATTACATTGAAATTTATTCAATGTAATCATCACATATATAATTAATTATCTTCAAACCAATAAACCATTTATTTTTAGCCTTACACATTATAATTATTAACTTATGATATAAATAATGTAAAGGATTGTATAAAATTAATATTATTCCATATATGTAGATCATTTGCACCCTTCACAAATAGTAGAAAAATTAGCAAAGATCTAAAAATTATGTGTTCTTTTAACTTTTGTCTTGTACATTTGCCCAACATAATAATACATGAAAATACCTTTTGTTATAATTTTTATCATGCTAATACAGTTCATTGAATATATATTTGTTTATTGTGTAGTAGTAGAAAAATTCATTAAAAACATATAAACTAAACAAACATTATGATACAAATATTACAATTAATGGATTATTTGAAATAAAATTTATTTCATTATAATTTCTAAGTAATAGCCAAATGAATATGTACATATTCAAGAGCGAACACTCAAATACAATTATATTGAAAAATATTATGTGGGAAACAAAATTTTCTTCATAAAACAATCATATGGGTAGCTAAATAGAAGTTGTCTTAAATTAAAACACAAGGGTTTAGGGTTAGGTCAAATGATATAAGATTCAAGTTAAATGGTATAATATTCAAGTTAAATGGTATTAGATTTAAATTAAGTGGTATAAGATTTAGGGAATAAGATTTAATATTAGGGTTATGGTTAGGGTTTAGGTTTTGGGTTACATTTAAGATTATGTTTAGGGTTAGAGATTTAATGTTAGGGTTTAGGATTAGAGATTAGGGTTTAGGGTTAGGGATTAAGGTTAGGTTAAGGTTTAGGGAATGGGGTTAAGGATTAGGGTTTAGGATTAAGGTTTAGGGTTTAGGGTTATTGATTAGGAATTAGAGTTAGGAATTAGGAATTAGGACTAGGGTCTAGGGATTGGGGTTAGGAATTTGGTTTATGGTTAAGGTTAGAGTTAAAGTTAGGGATTATGGTTAGGTTTTAAGGTTAGATATTAGGGATTATGCTTAGCATTTAAAGTTAAGGGTTAGGGTTAGGGTTAGGGTTGGGGTTTAGTGTTAGAGATTAAGGTTAATGTTTAGGGTTTAGGTTATTGTAGGATTTTTTTAAGATTTTTTTAAAACTAGATGGAGATAAGTGTAATTTTTTAAAAGATTATTAAAAAAAAGTAGACATTTGCTTTACTTTCTAAGAATCGCCACTAATCAATTTTCCTTAGGTGATCTGCCCACTTATATAGTATATGAAAAAAATCAAATTTGAATGAAATATATCTGTCTCTGGACTTTACCAAGTCCACCAAAACTAATTTACTTATAGCTATATTAAGTATTTTAGTGCCTTAATTCAATTAATTTTTGATTTATTAAAAAATTAAATAAGTTAAATTATTTAAATAATTGGATAACTAGCCTAAAATTATAATCCTCTATATTATCAATTTTATTAAATTAATTTGTGGCAAAAACAACAAATTAATTTTCATATATTGCTTTATTTATGATTTTTAAAAATTTTCATATAGGTTTTAAAAATTGTAATTGAATATAAATTTTCATATATTATTTGAGTTTATGATTTTTTAGGTATTAATTAATTGTAAATATACTCATTATTTCTAAAATATATGTAAATATATATAAAAAAGAAATCTAAAAAAAAAATAAACATGTCTTAAAACGGGTTGGTAGGCACTATCCGAACTAATTACTCGTGGAGAGGATTTGGGATTACTTATACCCAACCCAAACCCAACCTATTAACATCTTTATTTCATGATGACTGTTACTAATAAAATATGACTTAAATTAAATAACTAGAATAAATATAAAATTAAAATTCGTATCTAATGCAATTCATGACTTAAATTAAAACAAAATAAAAATCACATGAAAATGACTTTTAGAATTCTTCCCAAAAAAATATATTTTGATAATTTTTACTGAAAAATATACTTGTATAATTTCAATCTGTTGGTAGTTTTTACATAATTATTGGACAATTTAAATTATTTTTTCTTCTCAATAAATATATAAATAACTGTAAAAATATTATAAAAACTGAAATTACTAAAAGATAGGTTAGAGTTTAAGGATTAAGGATTAGGATTAGAGTTTAGGGTTAGGGATTAGGGATTAAGGTTAGGGTTAAGGTTTAGGACATAGGGTTATGGTTAGGGTTTAGGATTTGGATTATGTTTATGGTTAAAGATTTAATGTTAGGCTTACGATTAGGGAATAGGGTTTAGGGTTAAGGATTAGGAATTAAGGTTAGGTTAAGGTTTAGGGAATATGGCTAAGGATCAAGGTTTAGGGTTCAGGTTTAGGATTAAAGTTTAAGGTTAGGTTAGGATTAGAGTTAGGGATAAGGGTTTATTTTTCATTCTATTTTTTGATTTTTGTTACTATTTAATTCTAGTTATTTGGCATTCTTAATAGTCTCCATAATTACTCGTTTGAAATAACCTAACGTAAAATTACTTGAGATATAAATTAACTTAACTTTTGTTGAACTCGAACAAAAAAACCCGAATGTAAAATTTTGGGTTTTTGGATTATGTTATAGTTATGCTTCGGTTAAAGTTTTATTTTGTATTAAATAAATATGTAAAAAGTGTGAATTAAAAAATGAAAATAAAACATGAAATGATAACTTAATGGTGATGAAAATGTATATATGTCTGCGGATTAAAAATAATAAAGGAAATTACATAATTAGGTATACAAATCTTATATTTAGTGGCAACTGTAAAAAAAATTTTCCTTTAGCTTGGCTTAAAAAAAATCATTAGTTTGATTTAAAAAAAATCATCAATTAGGCCCTTTTTGCTAAATATTACACTAATCCCTAATATTTTCTTTATTTTGTATTTTAGTCCCCAATGTTTCTAAACATTCAAAAAAAGGTGATGAAGTTATGAGTATATGAGTTGACTAAGCCAATTCATTTTAACTTAATCTAAATGGCTAAGCCAATTCATTTGGTGTTAGTGATTTATTGTTAGGGATTAGGGTTAAGGATTGAGATAGGGATTAGGGTTAGAAATTAGGATTAGGGATTGTGATTGAGGATTAGGGTTAGAGTTAGGGTTAGGGATTGAGCAAACTAACTATCTTTGCCACATTAATAAGATCAAACTATTATCGTTTTTGGATTTAAGGTTTAGGGTTTAGGATTCAGGTTTAGGATTAGGGATTAGGGTTAGGTTAAGATTTAGGGAATATGGTTATGGTTAGAGTTAAAAATTAGGGTTTAGGATTAAGGTTTGGGGTTTAGGGTTGTTGATTAGGAATTAGTGTAAGGGGTTTTTGCTTAAAATATGTACTTATTTTTTTTTTCCAAAATGAAATAACAAATTGTTCATTATTACTAGTTAGTTGTGATAGCCGAAGGACTATCGCCTCTCCTAGAACGTACCTCCTATCCAAAGCATGCTCGGGAAGCCTGGCACCATCCGAGAGAGGCACTAGTACTGACCTTGGACTAGGCGAATTCCAGTGCCTCGAACTCGGGATTTAGCCTAGTACCCCAGAGAGCTCCAAAGGTGCAGACAGCCCCCTCGGGGGATTAAACGGATCGCCTTCGGGATAGAAGAATCAGCTACCGCAAGCAAGAGAGGATTTCCCGAAGGCGGAACCTGCGAGCCAGGCAGCGCCCCGAACTGCGAACATAACTCCCGAAGAAGGGTGTTCGTCCCAGAGAACGACCTCGCCCAAAGGACATCGGGAGTACGGCAGGAGCATTTAAGGAGCCTCTGACACATCGCCCACAGACGCACCATGTCACCTCAAACGACGCTCTGACACGCCGACGCCGCCCAGGCCTTGTCACAACCTGTCTCGGACCAAGGCTCGAGGGAGCCTACAAACAGCTACTTGTCCCCTTTGTCCAAAGGTACACAGCAGATCTGACCGAACACGTGTCACGATCTGAACGGGCCAGACACTTCTATAAATACCAAAGAGCAGCCCCTTGCAAACGGTTGGTCAGTCAGTTGAGAGGATACGAACAGGCAAGGCCACTAAACCCCTGAGTGCTCTCTTTCCTTCACCTCTCAGAAAACTAACTTGGGCGTCGGAGGCTCCTCCCCGGAAAAACATCCCGGGGACCTCCTAACCTTTCCTTTTGGGCTCTTCAGGTACCACTCCCTGGGAAACCTCCACTCCGGGCGTTCTCCTCCTCAGGAAGTCCCTCCAGACACCACCATGTCCTCCAGCGAAGACGTCTCCGGACATCATTTGGCGCCGTCTGTGGGAAACCACCCTCAGGTTGCCGTCGTTGAGACTCAGCGTTCTAAGGACAAAGGACTCCCGAAGTCCCCGTCCGCGCCTAAAGTCCAACCGGCTGTCGAGCAAACGTTTCCAGGGACTTCCACGCCCGAGGAGGAACGTCCAGTAGCAAACTTTTCCAGGGACTTCCACGCCCAAAGTGGACTAGCCAGTAGCATTGTTGCAGAAATGATGGACATGTGGGCGATGTTCTTGCCCAGCAATATGGAGGCTCTGCTGCTCATAAAACTGGAAGCCTTCGTCAAAGTCTCATACGTTACTTGGTTTAATCTGTCCTGAGATTTATCTGATATTACACTTTATCTGAAATTACCAAAAATTTCTTGAGGTATGCTTGAACCTATAATTTTGTCCCCCATTTTTCATAAACCTATACTTGCCCCCTCAACATTTAACTTCGTTAATGGCAGTCATGAAAGAAAAGAAAAAATATTTGAGTTTATCCTCAGTGCATTCTTTCTTTGAAACTTTGCGCCCCAGTTTCTAATGAATTTAATTGCTTTTTAATGAAACTGTACCCTCCTTCCATTCACACGATGCCGCCCTTCTCCGATTCCAGCAGACTCTGGCTTCCATTCAGACGCTGCCGCCCTTCCCTGATTGACTGCTGGAAATGATAGGAGATGGTTGATCTGCAGATGAGAACCACGTCGTGAATTTGAGACTTCTCCATCTACAAAAGTCGAATTAGAACCCCAAAAAACAAAGAATTAGAGCAGTTGATGAATCAGAACAAAAGAATTAGAGCAGAAAATCAAACCAAACTAAAAAATGAAGAATCGGAGCAGTTGACGAATCGAAACCACGTCATGAATCTGAGACTTGTCCATCCTGCAAAAATTGAACTATAACCCCAGAAAACAAAGAATCGGAGCAGTTGATGAATCAGCGCAGAAAACAAAGAATCAGAGCACAGAATTGAACCAAAACCCCATAAAACAAAAAATCGGTGCAAAAAATGAAGAATCAGAGCAGCTGACGAATCAGAACTGGTTGATAAATCAGGCTCCTGAGCTCGATCTGTTGATTCATTAGGCGAACGATTGCCCTTTTCTGTTTCATTTGCTGAACGATCGGATTGAGCGAGATTTTTGGCATAACTCCAAACGGGCTAGAGGAAGGAGGAGGAGGAGGGAGGAGAATGGACGGGACGAAGGAGGATATTGTAGGAGAACAGAGGAGAGGAGAGAGAAGAATAGAGGTGAGGAGGGAGGAGAACAGAGGCAAGGAGGGAGAGGGCGACGGGTAGGAGGAGCACTGGAGAATTTGGGGGATAGAGAGGACGGTTCAGAAGGTCTCATGTTCTTTTTTGGTTTCATTTTTGTTTAGATTTAGAAGTTGGGGGTTAAAGTTTTTATAGACGAAGGTCAGAGAGGCAAAATAAGCATTTTTTCTTTTTTGTGGTGACAGTGAATGACAGTGTTAATATTAGAGGAGGTAAGTGTAGGTTTTCTAAAAAATAGAGATAAAATTATAGGTTTGACCAAAATTCATGGGGGGGTTTGCAATTTTCCCAAAAATCTACTGCTTATATTAGAGGTGGCAACAATTTACCAAAGCACAAATCTATTGCACCGGTGTCCTAAATTCCTCAGTGGTCTTGCTCCCCTGTTCCAGCTTGCAAAAAAAAATAAGATTTTTCATGTATGAAGTTGGTATCATTTGATAAATTGATTGAGAGAATCTATAGTTCAATAAGGAACGTCATCATGAAAAATTTTGGTATAACACCCAATGCAGAATAAACATTCCATTCACAACTAAATTTATCACACTATGGCATGTAATGAAATAAATAATGGCACTTCCTCTCCCCTTATTTGTTATTTTAGTTGCTTTGTCATGTTTTCAACATTGGTTTTGTAGTGGAATATTGAGTTTTATGGTATTTGTAGAGTTTTTCAGCTAATTTCTTAGTGGTTTTATATTTTCATTGCTTAGAAAGTCATTTGTGGTCATTATATTATACTTAATGTTGTTGATAATACTTAAGACTATGTTGAGATCAATTTAGTTCTTTTTAAAAGGTTTGTTGTTGATAATAATAGCTTTCTTAATAATAATTTTTTAGCATTAGAATTTATACTATTTTACAATGTGGAATATAATTTAGAATCCTGTGGCAATGCCGGGTATGTAAACTAGTTTTAGTAACACTTGGAATTACTAGGTGTCATTTAATTATAAAGTTCTTCTTTCTGAAAAACATCAATTTGGGTAAACATTTTAATACTTAATAAACACTCAACGGACTTACATTTTCAGGATCAAGACACCTACACTAAGTAACCAATGAAGCCTGATCCAAATAAAGTATAAAACAGAAACCCTAGCATCTCTGCTGCAAAAAAAAAAAAAAGGAATATTTCTAAAGGTCCGCTTTAAATGAGCGAGAAAAGTTCTTAACGATTCCTTCTCCTATCATATTTAACTCCTGAACTTTCTCCTATATCATTTTTGTAATAAGGAACAAATGTAGAAATTCAATCATCAAAAGCCTAAAATCTGTTGAAAAATTTGTAACAGAGATTCTAGGGTAGTAGGCGAAAATTTTCTAGCAAAAAGATAACACGTCGAAGTGAAATGGTCATTATAAGAACAATTATGTTGGCTCCGAATGGTGCGAATCAATTCTATTGTAACATCTTGCCTGTTGTATGTGATTGGATGGGGCCCGGGAACAGACCAATTCACCCAGGTGAGGCTTCGATTCGCCATGAGATGGGGTACTTCAATGCTTAACATTGTTTGGAAGTAATGCTCATCAGGGAAACAGGGTGCTTTGCAAAATTTAGAGAACTTTGGATAATATGTTGTGTCAGATACCATTTTAATCCCAACATTTCGATCAACTACGAACCACTGGTAACCCTTACGCCATTTGGAGATGTCGATTAGAGGCCTCATGCCTCTCCCCAGGTTGAACATAAAGTATAGGCCTTCATCACGAAAGGCGTGCACAAAACTGTACTTGGATTTGGTCACGTAGCCATGGACATGGTTGAAACTGTAGAGAGGTATGCAGGACTCGGAGAGCAGGATGAACCATTGGTTGGATATGTCGAGCATTGCGTTGGCAAGAAGCCTTTTCTCGGCATCACAAACACTAATCCGTCCCCAGTTCGCTACCTGCAAAGCGAACACGAAAATGTATCAATAACAAGACCATGATCAGATGTCTTGCCTTAGATTATGACAAGTCAGTTACAAAACCTGACTTGTGATCTGCCGGGAATGGAAAACGGAGGAAGACGGGAACTCTGCCTTGAATCTGGGAGGGGGGTGGACATAGATTGAGTAGAGCCCTTCATGCCCCAAGAAGAAGTTTTCCCACAGAGGAGCAAGCGGAATTGGACCGCGAGTCAGGAACATGAAGGCGATCTTTGGAGCTGTCGGAGGCTTGTGTTGGCTCAATTTCCAAGCGCAAGACGCCAGTTCGAACAACTCTTTGTCGCTCATGTTGTGAGGTAGGCTCGACGGGGATTGGAACTCTGGACATCGATGGACTTGGAAGTCTTTGGAATCCTCAAACCGCCGAACTATTAACATAGTGGCAATAACTGAAAAGGAGACATAGAGAGCAAGGAGCAGAGGACAAGACCGAGGCACCCTGTGTCGGCCAAGTCTTGACTTTGCTTTTTCTTCTCCTACCAAATCGCCGACCATCCCTGGCTCCGAGTTCTAGTACCAGAAGCTCTACTACTTGGTAATTCTGCTTCTCCACTAGCATGTAGAGTTTTTGCCGTCAAATCTAACGAGCAATTAGGCACAATCCAACAAGGACATACGTCATTCACTCTTGAAAACAACCAAGTGGCGGCTGATTCGAGGAACACTGTACACAAAGTGAGCGCTAATAATAGGTCAGCAAAATATGACTTTCAGCATTTCAGCATGGATAAAAACTTAAGAAACAAAAAACATCCCAACACATTTAAGGTTAAACCAAAAAATCTGAACATAATCAAAAAATAAAACACAAATCATTTTTTATTTTTCTTTTGCTCTATATGTATCACTTGATTGTCCTCCTTCACTCTCAATTTAATTATGTATGGAGATGAAAAAAATGTCAATGATGGTATGAATATTGTTTGCATAAATGAGTTTAGCATCGCAAATTATGAAATGGTAAGAGAAGAAAATAAAAATATGAACTTTGAAGATTAAAGCATTAATACTACCAATAGCATAATGTTTCATTATTGATTGAGATGTTTTTAACTTCTCATTATATATTGTGGATTGCAAAACTTGTTTACCTTGTATTGTATGTTTATGGCATTAGATTATTAGTAACTAAAAATATCGTGTAATATGAACTTTTTAAGATAATTTAGATTATTATAATTTTTTTTCATTTTTTTCTAAAAACTTTTACATATAGTTTTATGACTTTATAATTTTTTTATAACTTTATGATTGTATAAAAACTAAAAAAAATCTAGGTATAAACCCAAATTTGATAATCTTAGTCCCAACTATGCCTCATTTTGCACTTATATTATGGTAGAACATGGTCTCAATACCCTAAATTTAATAGCTTATATAAGCCCAATTAGTTAAAGCTGGCTTACCATTAGTTATAGATAAATTAAAACAAGGTTAAACTTCACTCATTGTCCCTAAACTATATCTTATGTTGCTTAATCATCATTAAACTATCAAGTGTTACATCAATCTTCCAAACTTTTTAATTGTTGATATCTTGTTCTACCTTTCATCACATTTGTTAAGTATGTACGAAAAAATGACGTGACTGTTAATGTGATTTTAAAAGTTTGAGTGGCTACTGATGTGGTGTCACTATTTCATTCATCCTTAATAGTGTGATGGACAGTAGGACAAGACTGTAACAATTAAATTGCTTGAGAATGATTAGTGTAGCATTTGATAGTTTCAGGATGATTAAGTAACATGGATATAGTTTAAGGATAATAGGTGAAGTTTACCCATTAAAACAATTTAGGTGTAACTAGTTACTTAACCTATCTACAAGAAGATACATATGCATTTGTCTCGGCAATGCAACAATAGATAAATAAGAGCAAGAAAGTTTGTTGCATCATTTCATTAAAACATAGTTAAAAAAAAAATTGCCAAGACAACAAACAATAAGTTCTTAGACTTAAAGTAATAGTTTTATGTACATTTTACATCCTTAGTATGCACCCAAAAGTAACTTAACGGTGACAGCTCTCTTAATCAATGACTTATTTTGGCCAGGTAAGTATATTTAATTTAATTATTTTTATTTAAGTACCTCAAGTTAGTTTCTTTTTAAGCAAGAAAAGGAAGTTGAGTAAGGTTACATTAAATTCCAAAGTGTGAAATGGCACCTAAGGGCAAATGACAAAATGGTAAGTTTGGCCTGAACTAGTGACATTACCATAATTTTAATGAAATTGAGGTCATGTATCTGTTTTTGACTAAATAAGTTAAGATAATTTGTTATTCTACCATTTGAACTAAAAATGGTTGTTAATTGGCTAAAAATGCACTAAGTATAAAATTGAGTCATTTGTGTGTTAAGTGACTCATGTGGCTTAAAGGTAAAGCTAAGGGGCAAGAAAAACCTTTTTTGGGACCAATTATGGATGGTTGAAGAGAGGTTTAAGTGTCTAAAGTGAAGCAAAACTTAGTTTGAAGGCCAAAGTGACACATGGGTGACAAAAGTATTAGTCGGAGTAGTTGAGATATTTGTTGGTGGAGACACAACTATTCATCATCCCCATTCTCTTGCCATTTTTGTATATTCTCTTCCTCCAATGCTCCTCATCATTCATTCCACTAAAATCACATAAATGTCTTGCAAAATTGAAGGTCTCGATGCATCCATAACAAGTCTTTAGCTAGCTCTTGGTGGTTTGGGTACATTTGTGTTGTCTCTTGCAAGTTTTTGCTTCAACCCTAAGATAAGCTCTGTACATGGTTTTGAGTTAGTTCCATGCTTCAAATATAGTTCCATGCTTCAAATATGGTTAGGGATGGTCTTAATTTTGTGCTTTTGATGCTCATTTGACTTTGATTTAGGCTTGGAACTCAAGAGGAAGCTATTGTGTTCAAGTGAGCTTTATGAGGCTTGTTTGCTTTGTTCTTACTTTAATTTGGATTTGAGGTAAGAGTCTAAGTGTTTATTTTCTCAATTAATGCGTCAAGATGTTGTCTATCAAGTGTGAGTAATTTTGGGCTGAGAGAAATATGAATTGGCCATGGATAAGGCAGTTTAGGGCATGAAAGGATAAGGAAGTGCTCAAAGGGCTCAGTTTCATAACAAACCCGATTGTCACAGGCATGGCTTTTGGGGTTGTGGCCCTTGGGCATCCAACACATATATAAGGCTTAATAGCTGCAGCATTGGTATTTGGAGCCATAGCCCTAAGGTATTTCTCCAACCTAAAGTTTAATAGGCCCAATTGGGGCCCCATTGCTAAGGTATTGATCCTAGGCTTTTTCTAAGCCCTCTAAAAGTTTAAATCAAGTCTTAAACCTACTCTTAAGTTAAGAATAATGAACTAATTAGGTGGTAACTAAGTAATCTGGTAAGGGTAAGACAATGAAGGGTGGCTAAGGGGGTTAAGATGTTGAAGGTGTAAAGGGAGCAGTGAGGGCATTTTGGTAGGTTTCGTATCCTTCGTTGGCCCAAATGAAATGTATTTAATCTTAGGGTAATGAAGGAGTAACCTAATTAAATCCTAACCAGAAAATGAAGTTTGGAAAGCAAGGCTACTAAGTTGCCCAAGTTGAACTTATAGAGCTTGGTGAAATTGGACCACATAAGAAGTTACCATGCATAATAAGAAAGGGAAGGATGGGTAAGTTTTTAAGAGTAGTTGATGAATTACTTTAGGACCTATAATTTAGACTTAAATGAGGTAAATAATTCAGATTACAAGGGCGAGTATTTGAATTATCTCTACCATTTGAGCTCACGACAAGTTCAAGACACCTGTGGGTGTAAGAAGTCCCAAGTGATTTATGTTAGATATCATTCATACATGCATTGCATTTGTTATTGTCTTATTAATTTTTATTGTTTGTTGGATGCTAGGTTGTTTGGTTGCCATAAATACATGTTTGCTTGAGTTTTCATGTAAAAACCCCAAGGGACCCTTACTAAGTATATTCATGTACTGACTCCCTTAAGTTTAATTATGCAGGATCTAAAATTGGGCCTAACAACTAAGTGGATAGTTATGAGCTTAATTTCTCTATTTGGAGGTACTTGTTTACATGAAACCATGAGTTTCCAAATTACCTGTAAGCTAATTTTGTACTAATTAAGCATTTATGCCTTGACAGCTTAAAGGCTAAGGTTACACAAGGAAAAGTATAGGGCTTTGCACTTGGAGCTTGATAGGTCAAAGGTGGGTGCTCAAGTGGATGATCTTAGTAGTATTTTTACCTTTTATAAAAAGGTACGTTGTGAATTGTTGTTGCGTTTATTAGGATACATTGTGGTGTATAATACGCGAGTTACCTGTGGATGCATGCTAGGGTTATTTAGCATGGACAAACTATCACATGAAGTTTAATTGACTAGTGTTTTGTTGACTTGGCACATTTTAAATTTGTTTTAAATAAAATGAATAAGTGATGTTTTCTTTACATGATTTATTTGTTTGTATTGCATTTCCAGAACAAATGCATGCATATCTTCTTGCAAGATAGGCTAAATAACTAGATGCATGTAAATTGTTTTAATTTACTATCAAGTAATAATTAGCCAACTATAACTAAGTGAGGTCATGGTTCCTCCATGAGGTCTAGGTTTGCTCAGATGCCCCACTCATTTTTCTTTTTGTTAAACAGTTGTACACAAAGTGTCAGTTGGGCCACCCCTACTGGTATAAGGGCCTCCATCCCATATACAATAGAGAAAGGGGTCTACCCTACAACCTCCCTAGGCATCATTCGATAATTCCAAAGGACAAATGGTAGCTTGCTTAGTCATCTTCCCTTGGCCTCTATCAATTTCTTTTTTAGGTCATCTTTAATTGTCCTACTAGTGACCTCCATTTGGCCATTTGACTATGGTTGGTATACTGGGGCAAAGTATATCTTGATATCCCACTCTTAAATAAATTACTTAAATAAATCATTTTTTAATTGTTTTTCATTATCCACTACAAAAACCTGAAGGCATTTGAACCTATAAACGATCGATTTATATACAAATTTTTGGACATGCACAACTGTGATGCATACTAATGGCTTTGCGTTTACCCATTTAGTGAAATAGCCCACAACCATAATGTAGTACTTCACTTTACCTGAGGCCATGATAAGCTTATATTTATTATATTTATTTCTCTCATATTTAGTATGTTTTAATATGTTTTGAACCTTAAATATATATTTGAGTATGTTTTGTAGCTTAGAGTATATCTAGACTCAATTGATTGAAAATGGATTTGATTTGCCATTTTACAAGTTTTAATTTGGTTGTGCTCTTTCAGGATGTTGACAGATTGGTGATGTTCCGGTAGAAAAATCATATCTTGAGCTACAGAGATCGGAATGAAGTGATTCTTAATTCATTGGAAAGCTAACATCTGGAGCTACAAATCACATTCGGACCATGAAACCCATAGTGCACTTTAAGAGGGTCAAATTCGGCTTCAAAGTCGCGATTTACGAGTCACCGCCGGTTCAAAAGCAGCTGTAGTATTTTGGGCATATCTTTAGCTGTAGATGTCCGTTTTATGTGATTCAGGTGTCGTTTCGAAGATAAGAAAGATATCTACAACTTTTATGCTTTGAGTTTTGATAAATAATGGCTGCATCAAGGTCGAATATCAGCTTGAAGTTGCTACTGATGTCCTGGAGTATTGCTTGGCTGACAACTTTGAAACCTTATAATTATTTTGAATCTTTTTTATTTATTTGGGATACTTTTGTAACAATATAGAAAGTTTAGGGAATTTTTATGAGTTTGGCCATAGGTTTTAGTTTTCTTTTGCTTTAAAAGCGCTGCTGCCGGACCCTTGGGCGCATCTTTGCTTTTTCGCTTTTTAGTGTTTTTTTCAATTGTTCTTTGTTTCTCTTCTGATCATGGCTGAGTAATTTTCTTGTTCAGTTCTAGGGACGATTTCCATCGCCAACACTGGTTGTGAGGATTGATTTTTCTTGCTTAAACTTTCTTTAATTTCAAGTATTTACTTCTTTGTTGTTCAGATTTATTGCAATTAATTTTCCTGTTCTCGCTTGTTGAATTGGTTCTGTAATTGCAAATCTGCTTGATTTTCTTTCAACCGCTTAGCTGAAGAATTTAATTAGAAGCAAGTGAATTGATTGGAGATTGCTTTTATTTCTGGTTAGTTCATACGAAGAAGTAAGACAGGTTAAATTGTTCAAGCTTTTGAATTGTTGTTTGGAATAAAATTTTTGGTTCATTGATCTTAATGCTGATTTTGAGATAATTAGAATTTGCTTTTCAATATCTGGTTACTCAAAATTAAGAAATTAATCTGAAGCTTTTTCTGGTTAATTTTACTGCTGAATTCTTAGGGTTCTTTTTAGCTTTAAAGAGAGTCCTGTTTATTTGCTTGAATTGAAGAAATATTTTCTTTCGATGATCAACTGCGTGATTGGAATAGATAATCAACCCTGAACTGAGCGTTTTTAGTATTGGTTAATTCCGTTTTGATTCTATAGTTAATTAATTTCAGCTTTTAATTGAAGAAACCCCCCAATCTTTTATTTCAGTTTTCTGATAGGAAGCTTTTAGTAAAAAAATCTCCTTTGGGATTTGACCTGGTTTTCACTGCTAGACTATAAACTTATTTATTCTGAGTTGTTAGGGATACCAGAATTATTTTTTGCGGTTTTGACGACCGACCAGGCCGCTAGTAGAGCTCACATCAAGTTGAGCCCTACAATGCAAATGGACAGAGTAATCTGATGGTTCAACCTTTACTGAAGGTGACTTTCGCACATTTATGTTTAGTTGGCAAGCGTGGCATCACTTCACATATTCCCTTGTAGTGTAATGTAAAGTGGGCAAAAGTATTCGCTTTTAAGTACCTTATAGGTAAAGGACTCGATTCCTAAATGTGATCTGCTATATCCCTTATGCATTCCTGTGAGTACTTGTTGTCCCCTATTTGACGAACATTTTTGTAGAGGACTCGAGTATCCCCGTTGCTACAATTGTCCCTCTAACAAGGTAAAACGGGAAACTTTCATCTTATTTAATAGATCCTAACATTCACCAAGCTTTAGGTATCACCGATAGGCCCTTGCCAATCATTTGCTGCCCTATTGCTAACCTTTAGAATGCTTACATAATGAGCTTTCAAATTATCCTTGGGTGCCTTAGTTAAGTTTATAGATAAGGCATCTGCCTGTGTATTCTTAGCCTAAGGCAACTTGTACACCTAAATAATATAAAAGCTTGACATTAATTTTTTAACCATAGCCAAATACTTATAGAGAATAGGATCTTTGGTGCAACATAGGCCATTTGTCTGCTGGATTACAATTTAGGAATCACTATATATGACCAAGCCTTTAACACCCACCTATCATGCAATGAGTAATCTAATTACGAGGAATTCAAACTTCATTTTTCTTACCGCCTCCATCATTAAGAGGCCTTTTAAGACTATGCCTACCTCTTGGTATCTTTGCCTAGATGCCCCATCTATGAACAGCTGCTATACAAGCCCTGGTTCTGGTGATTCACTTGTTTCAATTAAGTCTTGTGACATTTTTACTGTGAAGTCTACCAATGCCTATGCTTTAATGGTGGCTCAGGGTTTGTAATGGATTTTGAATTCACTTAAATTGACACACCAGTTCACAAGTCATCTAGAATGGTCTGGCTTCGAAAGGATTACTTATAAGGGTAGATTAGTCCCCACCCTAGTGGTGTGTGCCTGAAAATAAGCCTCAGCCTCTGGCTTGTCACAGTCACCGCCAAGACTGCATTCTGAATCACGTTGTTTGGGTTTTTACCCCTTGAAGGACTTGCTCACATAGTAGATGGGCCACTGTTGGCCCACCACTTATCAAACCATTACTGTGCTGATTGTTGTTTACGGACACCACTAGATATAAGAACAAAGGCTTGCTTGGTTTTGGTTGTCGTAAAGTGGCTAGCTTTCTGAGGTAATCATTGAACTTTTCAAAGGCCTCTCAAAATTATCATCTTATTAAAAAGCCCTCTTTCTTTTAATAACGTTAAAGACTAGCCTACCTTTATCCCTAAACCTGGAGATGAGGCACTAAAGAGTAGTTAGTCATCTTGTAAGCCTCTAGATCTCCTTTCATCTTACCTAAACCTGGAGATGAGGCACTAAAGAGTAGTTAGTCATCTTGTAAGCCTCTAGATCTCCTTTCATCTTACCGAATTTGCCATATGCAGGATTACTTTTATCTTATCTGGGTTGGCATCAATTCCTTGTTTCGAGACCATAAACCTTATGAACTTCCTCGCTCCAGCCTCGAAAAGGCACTTGGTCGAGATAAGGTGCATATTGTATTGTTGAAGATGCTAGAAGGTTTTCTTGAGGTCATCCACATATTGATCTAGTGCTTGGCTCTTGAAAATTATGTCATCCATATAGACCTCTATGTTACTCCCTAATTAGCTTTCAAATACCCTTTTCATGAGTCACTAGTATGTAGCTCAAGAGTTCTTCTACCTAAAAGGCATCCTTTAGTGGTAATAGAACCATTCTCTAGCTGTAAAGGTGGTCTTCTCATTTTCAGCGTCTATTAAGATTTAGCGGTATCCACTGAAGGCATCCATGAAGCTTAGTACCTTAAACTTGGATATGTAGTCCACCAACTAATCAATGGATGGCGATAGGTATAAGTCCTTAGGACAGGCATATAGAATAGTATAATCGATGCACATCCTTTAGGACCCATTTTCCTTTCAGAGCAATAACACATTGGCCAACCACTCAAGATAAGCCACCTCTTTGATGATCCTTACTTGTTGCAACCTCTGGGTCTCTATGTGGACAAACTTCTGTCATTCACTGCCTATCACCTACTTCCTTTCTTTTATCAACTAGGCCACCAAATTCATTCTCAATATGTGGCACAAAAGTTTGAGATCTATCCCTACCATATCATTCAGGGACCAAACTAACACATCCACATTAGTTTTTCAGAAATTGTTTGCCATTATGGTTGCCAATCATGTAGATCGATAGGCGCTGCTTACTAGCAAGGTCTACTTTAGGAAACTCCAAAATAGGTTTGGTTCTTTGTGGTGTAAGCAGAGGGGGCTGGTGGAGGAATTTGTGATAAACTAGTTGGTGGTGGAGCCCAAGATGACTGGAAAGCTCTAAAGGCAGTGTTGGATATGGTTACAGGGGAATTCACCAAGATAAAGGAGATTATAGGACAAAGGAAAAGTTGTTCAGACAATATGAATGAGAGAGGTTTGATTTGTTTGTTCTTCTGCTGAGCTTCTCTTATGGATGAATATAGAATCTTAGCCTAATTTGACCAGTTTATTGTGATAGGAAGGCAATCAAGGTTGGATTTTCTCTTGCTCAAAATTGACCAAGATGGGCCTTATCAAATTCTGACATAACTAATCAAGTTTTTGTGAGAATTTGATGTTCATTTTTTGTCTTTTCCCTATCCACTAAACATAGACCTAGACCGAGATTGGGTTGGAGGGGTAACTGTAGGTTTCCCAAAATACAAGGGGTAAATGTAGGGTACATCAAACCACAATGTGGTTTTTTGAAGGTTTCCCTATGTATATATATATATATATGATAACTGCAAGGATCTGCAGTTATTTTATACGAATAATAGGTCTCTGTCCAAAAAATCATTCATTATCCAAGTTAGAGAGTCTTGAAATGACAAAAAGTTGGATCATACACTGTTGTTTGTGATTTATCTAGGTGGAGAATAAGTTTTAGTTGTATTAAACATTATTTTTGGATACCAAATTTGAGATATGTGTCTCAAAGTAATGATGCATTCTAAGGAACTAAGGTAAAATATTGCTGAAATTTTTTCATACCCTTACAATAAATGATAATATGAAAATATGAGTTGGTTTTTTATTTTTTTGAATAGGATAAGCTCCTTCCCTATAGCAATTGTTTAGGGTATAGCTAGACATTCATCAGTTTATGAAAATTTTTAAAATTTAAATGTTGTTGATTTGTAATGTTTGACATTTGAAATTGAATATATGTAATTTTATATTATAAAAAATAATAGCATGGTATAGTGACATGAATGGATATACAAACAATTATAGATGGATGGATACATAAGCCTAGATTTTATAGCAGTTGTAGAAAATTTTATAACTATGTGTAATAATGCTACTAAATTAATAAAATATCCATGTTGGTGATGTCAAACCAGAGATTATTGAGATCAAAGTAAAGTTGGTATACATTTGTATTAATATGGATTTGTAGATAACTATCACATTTGGTATTATCTTGGTGAGTGATATGATATGAAATTTTGTAATTAACATGCAAGTGAGATGTTAAATACATGTCATCAAGAACAATTTTTTATATAAATGACTACCATAAAAGTATCTATGAGTATGAGCAAATGGTTATTCATTTGATGGCCTCATGTCTGCACCATAATCAAAGAATTGAAACTGATGAAAATAATGATAATTTGAAAGAAAATATTAAAAAAGGCAATGATCTCTATGATCAAGGAAATGATGATAATGTATAACTTGATAAGAATGGATAATGAATTGCCAAATTTGAATGTAGAGAAATTTTACAAGTTACTCGATGATACATCAACACCATTATAGGGTAGATGCACCAAACACACGAAGTTGTAAGTAGTATCCCAAGTTGCCAGTAGTATCTCAGTTGTTAAACATGAAAAGTAAGTGTAATATGAGTCTAAGCAAATGATGATGGTTTTAGGTCTCTTGGATTTGAAAATAAATGCATGTCCAAATAATTTTATGCTATTCATAGGCAAGAACTCATAATTGACTTATTCCACCGTTTATAGAGAGTCTAGATATAATGAAGGGATAATGGACAAAGGTAAGAAAAAACATATTCCAAAAAAACTGTTATGGCACCCTTCACTTACTGACTAAAATGCTTATTCATGTGGTTACGAACTGTTGAACACTTAAGTTGGCATGCAAGCAATTAAAGGGTCATAGTGCTAACATTGCAAGTTTTTGATATTTTTAGTTTTTAATTATATTTTATAAATTATTATCTAATTGAAACATTACTAATAAGTGAGTTACCATTTCAACTATATATTTTTCCACCACCCTGTTATATTACGAGACATAATTAAGAGAAGGTAATCTAAAACTAAAGGTAGAAACACATCATTTCATTTTGTTGCTGTTCTTCTTCTCAAATCCAGGGGGTACTTATCATATTTAGAATCTTTTTGGTGTGCTCTATATTCTTGGAAATAAGGTTTTCCTTAGTATTAACTCCCCAAGAAAATAAGCTGCATAGTTTTGTCAACTCGGTGATTAGCGAAAGGTAGGTAACTTACCACATTTTGGGCTCATCATGTAGACTAGACAGTTGGTAGTCTTCAATTCAGAATTTTTGTACTTTGTTCACACCTACAGTGCTGATTTTTTTCTTGTCTAGGTTCTATGCAGCAATGAAATTTTTCAAAGAGTTAGTTTCTTATCATAATTCCTACTCTTCGTATGATTTCCAGTAAGAAGTTACTTTGGAGGTTTGAAGAGTAGCATAATTGCTTAGCTGCCTTCTTTTCAAATATTAGTTTATAGGGGCTATAGATTTGGAATGCTTACTTATGTCAAACATTTATGCCATTAGGAAGGTTTTCCACAGAAGGAAAACTATTAAAATGACTTTAAGGTACACTGCCTTATAGTGTAATTAAGCCAACCAATAATCTTATTGTGCAAAGGCCTTTAAATGGTCATGGCTAGTTGATAGAGATACTGCCTCAGAGAAAAGCAATATACTAAAGGATGAAAAGTAACTAGTGAAGCTTTATGCTAAATTGCAGAGGATGTGCACCACCATCTCTAAAAAGGGGCTAGCAAGTGAGAGTGTTACGCCCTCATAGCAGGAAGTTCATTTGAAGGAGGTTAGTGAATCCTTAGTTTAACACCTTACCTTATGCTGAATTACCAAAATCAAGTAAGTTAATTAAGGTCTTGTAGGTTCTTAAGAGAATATGGCACTAAATGTTACTGAGCATATTGCCTTCTGGGTGTTGGGATGAGTCATGAGAGTTAAAATTATGTTTTGAAAACCAAAACCTATGTTAAATCAAGATTTTACAAAGTGTTGAAGTCTACAGTTACTATTTTGGGAAGGTGTGTTTTTGAAAAAAAAAATAGAAAAGTTGGTGGAACAGGAGCATTTGTGGTTAACACATGTGAAGGGGGCAATATTCATGGTATAGTTCATTTCTCTTTTCTAACAAATTTCATGGCTCCGTAAACCCTTCATATTTTCTTGCCAAATCTCTTTGCAAACATTGATTTCTTTGTGTTTTTGAAGCCTCTTGAGGTACCCAAGTGAAAGGAATCTCACTTTATGGTTGTCTTGCACATTTAGACCTCATTGGAACATTTTTGTGCTTGTGCATAAGTTACTTCATTTTTTCTTGATGATTTTATGTTTCTTAAGTAGAGGAAGCTTGGGTTTTGCTTTGATTGTATTAATTTAGTGCCATTGTGTTGATTTTTCCATGGAACCGAGGAAACCTAATGGATTTGAAGTGGGTTGCTTGATCTTGCAAAGTCTTGGATTTGAGGTAAGGGATTAGTTATTTGTTAAATAAATTAATGCATGAAGTTTGTATGTTGTTCATGGAGTTCCATTTGGTATGTTAGTATATGAAATGGCTCAAGAAAAGGTGCTCAAGTGCATAGGAAGCATAAGGAAGCTTGTATCTTCTATCTAATAAGAGATGCAATTGCACCATGGGTTAGGTGTGATCGCACAAATGTAAAGGAATTGGGGGCGGGTAGATTCAATTGCATCAAATTTTTTATTCAACAGCATTAACCCCAACACAATGGCATTGAGTTTTTGATGCGATGGCAACAAACCCCAAGTGCCTCAGAATGTGCACAAGTGTAAGGGTGGTACAAAATTGATGGCTCTGATACCATCTATTATGACCTTAAGTACATAATTCATTAACAACACCTACTCATGGAACATGAGCTATCCTTTATGAAAATGATAATGACTAGGTGCTTATGTTCTAAAACTTGAGCCTATATATTCACATAAAGCATCCTATATTTATCCAGTGTGGGATATGAGGGAGTTGTGTGGCCTAGAAAGCTTGGGTGCCTTGGGGGTCCTTAGTAAAGCCTAATCATTCTCCAATGGATACTTTATGCATTGATTTAGTAGGGTAACTAAGTAATGGTGAATAGTTTTAGACCTTAGTATTTTCTTGCTGGTTAAAGGATTCCTAACTAAGAATCAAAGATTCTCACTCCCTTAGTTTGGTGTTGTACCGATTCTAATACTGTTTAGCTTGGCAACCACTAAGGGTTGTTAAGCTAGAATTTTGTTGCATATATTATGTTATTTGAGTCCTTGAGGTTCTAGCTTCAAATTTTTCTTATTGGTTAGGTTATTGTACTAACTTTAGTTTTATTTAGCCAGTAGAGGCTAGTGAGGCATAGAAAGGACTTTTGGAGCTTGCCACTAGGAATTGTGTAGAAGGTGGGAGATAGTTTTATGGGTCTTAATAGAATATTACGTTAATGAATGTGGTGTGCACTAGTAGCCTTAAATGTAAATAGATGGAGTGACAAACTTTAGAGTTTCAAATCAGTGTTAAGCATAATCTCCCATTTGTGTTGATGCTCACACATGGTTGATTGAATGTAGATATCTCATTGATATTTGTATGTTTTGACAAATTTAGAACTCAAATTTTTATAAAAATCCTAGGTGATGTTTTATGTTTTACAACTTTTGTTTAAGTAAAGGTAAAGCATTTACTCATACATTAATGCATAATAGTTTAAATAACTAGTATCATGAAAGTTTTAACAGGTGTGTAGAGAATTAATTAGTGAATGGCAACTTGTATGAGACCCATTCTCATGGTCTTCCTACGTACACCCACGATGGGCAGCCATAGTTTGTACCTAAGTTTGATTCATTAGCATTGAATGTTATGAATTGAGATATAGTTTTTAGTCCTTATGCTAGGGTAGTTAGTATTATCCAACATTTATGAATTACCATCTGGCATTGGCTACAGGTTGTGATGGTCAACACTAGGTATAACTACATGCGAAGTTGGATGCAATTGCTAGTGTGCTCCATGATTTGAGCCAAACAATGGTGGAAGTAGTTCATAGCCATACCCTTAATTTGCAAAATGTTAGTTTTTATATTTTATAAGTATGGCACTTGCTATAAACCTAGTTCATATGAGAATTACTCTTTTATGTATATCGTATGGGTTGTTTTTGTAGGATTTACTATGAATGGAAATAAATCTTGGTTTAAATGCTCTAGATGTTGTCTTCATAAGGTACGTCTCTATTTGTTTCTACTTTCATAGAGAAGAAAAATAATTTCTTAAAAAATGTAGAAAATAATCACCCTCGTTTTGATTCAAGAGCTTTTCTCACATTTCAGTTGTAGAGTCATTGGAAGAGGGACAATTTCAGAAGTTTATAGAATGTTGGAGGTCATTGATTACCAAAAGAAAAGAGAATGCTGGGGCTCATAAATAAGCCAGCAGTGAAGAATGTAAAGGTACGTGAGCGTACGGCTCCCTTGCATATGGTAATAGGTGCTTAGTATAAAGGGCTAGACAAATGGTCAAGATTAGTATGATTTTTTTTTAACAAGGTTGAATTTATGGATAAATTCTTGCAAATTTTGATGCTAATAAAAAGATGGTTATACGTTACTTAAACATTTTAAAAATTTTTCTAGTCCTACAATGTCATGTCAATTGACAAGTATAAGGGGCACATGGTTCCTTTACACTAGTTCTGATTTCAAGCCCTCCTTCCCCTTTTCTCTCATTTGAAACCCTACAACTTGTATTCTAGAGATTTTTAGTATAAAAACAAATTTTGTGGTTTTTTCTTTTTAAAATTTTATACATATTTAGGTCAAAATCTTAAAAAGGTAGGAGCTTTTGCAGAGTGAAGGTAGGGACATCATAGGTTGTGTTGATATCTATAAGCAACGTGCCTTTAATCATCTTACACTGAAGAACCATACTATATAGGTTCCATTTATTTACTAGCATTCATTATTCTTTTTAGTGAGGGATGTAATGTTTTTTTTTAATAATCATAATCAAGAAACATAGGAGAGTTAAGAAAACATAGAATTAGCTAAGTGATGAGTAAAAGTAACTTTCTGCCTCAGAACAACGATCACAGAGCAATGCTGAAAGGAGTTCAATAGCTGCACAACCTGGTGGATGGAAACGATTGCTTTATGATAATGGGTGGTCACAGATAAAATAGCTTCATGAATAGCTCATAGTTCTACCTCTAGCACATATTGACATTGTGACATTCTGGGACAAGAATGCCTTTTCAACTAATTGGAAGGCCATTTACACCTAGCCAAACCTAGGATGTTGCACCGAGATCGCTCAAGCTCCTCCATGCCCCATCTGTAATAAAGATTTCTAGCTTTAAGAGAGGTTGGTGGTCCCTACCTTTACCCTAAGTCCCACATAACATGGGAGGAGTATTAAAGGGGAAAAAAGAGAACTTTTATTGAAAACCCTTTACCATGGAAAGTTAAATGAAGAGTTCATCTCTTTTGACAATTAAAAAGGGGGCATGAAAGGTAGCCTAATCAATCAAGATGGTCCATAGAATGGAGAGGATGAATTGAAGCCAATTTGGAGGGTGACATTTTAGGTGACTCAAGAGAGAAGCAAGCCATGCCTCACAAGACAAATGGCTAGGTTGCATCAAGGGTGAACAAAAATTGCTTCGAAGCTCCTGGGATCCCTCACATTCCCAAAACAAATGGAACATTGTCTACAAGGAAGAGTGGCATTAGGGGAATAAAAGGTCCATTAGCCTCCCATGGAAGGCAAGGTTTGCCCTTATGGAAAATGCCCTTAATAAACATTTCCACAAAAAGGATTTAAATTTCTGGGGAATATAGGATGGCCATATAAATTTAAGAATGTTCAAAAAATTGTGTTGATATTATGTTAATGAGCCATGTGTCCACCTTGTGTTTCTTTGTTTATGCTTCTACAAGTTACTTTTTTTTCACACATCCACCATATATACTAATCAGCCCACAAATTTTCTTTTTGCTTTTCTTTATATGAAACTTGTTTTTCATTGATTATAAGTCAATACAATATTTATTAATAAAGTAAAATACTGAACTTTACGTAGGCATACATTTTATAGCGTCTTTCTCTTACTGCATAACAGTAAAAAGCTGCATATAGAGGGTAAATGACACAAATCATCAACAACCTATCATATGTGTTGTATACTTTTCCTCAAACTATAACATGTTACATTATCATCCTATAACTATTGATAATGTTACAATATTCATCCTTTGTGACTAAACTAAACATTTAAACAAAACATAAGGTCTAAGAAACCAATTTGACCATAAATATAAAATTAAATTGCTAGACATTAGCTGATTTATTTTAGAGTAAAAGCTATGTTGCACTCATAGAGAGCAAAAATTGGTAAATCTTACTCTTTATTAACTATTAGAAAATTATTTCATAGTTTAAAGTTATTGACAGACAGCTATTAGATAATTTAATTTTTATATTTGTGATTAAATTGCTTCCTTAGATATTAATGTCATTACCTTTTTCCGCATAATTAACATCACCACCCCTATTAGGGAGTAAAATAAAACATGAAACCGTAAGCTCCCGAGTAATGGGAGGAGCCAGATAGTTAATTTTTATATTTGTGATTAAATTACTTCCTTACATATCAATGTCACTACCCATCTCTGCATCATCAATGTCATTGCCCCTGTTGGGGAGTGAAATAAAACATGAAATCATAAACTCCTAAGCAGTGGGAGGAGTCCACGACTGACATAAATAATAAGCAAGGCAACAAATCCAAAATGAAAATTTGAAAAATGATTGAATGAAGGTGTCAGTCCAATGCAATATTGATTCTTCAATTTACTTTAAAAGTTTAGTTTAGTTATAAAAGACAAATATTGCAACAATATCAATAGTTTAATTTTTATCTTTATGATTAAATTACTTCTTTAGATATCATTGTCACTACCCTTCTCCACATCATCAATGTCACCACCCTTATTGGGGAGTAAAATAAAACATGAAACCACAAGCTCCTAAGCAGTGGGAGGAGCCTATGGCTCATATAAATAAGGAGTTGGGCAACAGATACAGAATGAGAATTTGAAAAATGATTGAATGAAAGTATCAGTCTAATGCAATATTAATTCTTGAATTTAAATGTTCAGTCTAGTTACAAAGGACAAATATTGCAACAATATGAATAGTTTCAGGATGATGGTGTAACATTTTATAATTAAAGAATGAATGTGCAAAATTGGTAGTAGTTTAGGGATGATCTCTTCTATTTACCCAAATATATAAGTGTACCTAGTGATAGCCAAAGGGATATTACCCTTCAAACTCCCAAGCTCTGACGAACACCACCCTTGGAGAAGACGAGCATCACCCTCGGAGAAGACGAGTGACAACCTTGGAAAGATGGTCCGCAGTCCTTGACCCCCTAACCTCTGTAGTCCACCATCACCCTCGGGGAATAACAGGATTGACCTCGGGAGTACAGTGTGCCACCACCCTCGGTAAGATAACTTGGCCAACTTCGGGAAAAGTAGACTTACCGTCCTCGGCAGGGGAAAACAACCTCCGAAGGGGATCCTATGTGCCAAGGGGCGTTCCAAATGACCGGGGCAACCTCGGCAAAAAGCTTTCATATCCTGAAGAGGTCTTTTTATCCCGAAGGGGTCCCGTCGACAACAAAAATGGTTAAGGAGCCTCTGACATAGAAACCTCACACACGCCCCTAACACACAGGCCTTCCACGGCCCTGACTTCTGGCCAGAACTACCTACGACCAGCAGGAGGTCCCCATCCCCGAAGGTACGGACCGCATCTGGCCGAACACGTGTCATGATCTGCGCGGGCTGTGTCAAACGGACTTCTCCCAACGCCCTCCTATAAATACTTGGGGAACAACCTTGGTAAGGGGACAAGCTGAACTCCTGAGAGAATCCTACCCTTTATTCTTCAATCACTACTCCTTACTTGCAAAATACTAATTTGGGCGTCAGAGGCTCCTTCCCTGGAAACACACTCTAGGGACTCCTAACCCTTGTTCTTTTAAGCATTTCAGGCAATCTCACACTGGAAGTCTCCTCTACCAGCATCTGTATACCAGAAGTCCCTCCCAGGCCAACCATGTCGTACAACGAAGATGCTGTCGGACATCACTTTACTGCTATGGTATGCATAAAATATGAATATGTGTGTAATGGTTGGACTAATATGCATGCATTTACATAGTGCCCAAGAGGGCCACTTGGGTATGCATACCAAGGGTATTATTTTGATGGCCAACAGAACATACCAATCTTGAGAGTTTTTTAATGCATAATTTTGGCACCATAACTGGACTACCCCGGAGTGGGTAACATAATAACCATGTGAGGGCATCCAACAAAAGTAGGCTAAGGCCCCTCACCCAAGAGCAATCCTAGAGTCTAAAGCTCTAAGCATAGACACAGGAGGCAACTAGGTGTACAACATATATAAGCTTTTACTGAGATCCTCCCAACTAACTCCTACCTTGGAGATGGGTCATCGTGGCAAGTCATAAAAGTTTATCCACGTACTGCTAGCCTTTATAGCCAACAAAAATACTATAATTAGTACTATTACTTCACCGACAAGTAACTAAGAAAACTAGAATCATAAAGATTCCCATAACAATATACCTGCAACAAAAGACTACCTCAACGACCTATAACAGTTATTGGTCTCAACATGGTCAGAATCTGCACAACATAAGATAAGGGAGTGAGAATTTATAATTCTCAATAATGGTTCTTCACTTTCAAGGAAATTGCTAAGGACAACACATATATTATCATATGTAATTTGCTGAAAACTCGTATAGCATGGGGCTAAACTTATGCACATACATTTCAGTCCCTTGGAACTTGTCCTCTACCTAGTCCTTAAACTACAAGGCAAATCCTTGTCTACTAGTAGGCTTTGCTTACTACCCTAACTAGGGAAGTTCATCACTAGTCGAACCTTCCTTATGTTGTACAAGCGTACTATGATTGGACTAAACGTTCCTACATCCCAAAGAACCTACTAGGTGTACTAAGGTTTCCTTATCAAGACCTTAAGCCCAAAGGTACAACTAAGGTCTCGATGGTACTAAACCTTTCACTTCTTATAATGGTGTGTAATTGTGGCCCTTCAACTAGTTTTCTCATGAAGTACACTTACCATCCAAAACTATGAGAAAACCCCTAGATCATGAGAGAGTTTCAGGAGTTTTGAAGTGCTATTGTATATTTACAACCCTTAGACACCCCTAGGACCCTCTCAGATTTCCCCGAATCCTCCAACAAAAAGTCAAGTTTGTTGGCAAAACATGCCATTAGGGCTGTGGTGCCTTTGGTGCTGCAGTGCCATAGGCTTTTTGTTCAGATGATTTTGGAAGCATGTCCTGGGTGCTTTAGCGCCGATGGTGCCGCGGTGCTAGTGCCATGCTGTGTCCTGGGTGCTGTAGCACTTGGGACATGACCCCTAATTCCAAGAAAAGCCTCACAAGCCTCTTAGGAGACTTCCTATGCCCTTTAAGCCAACTTTGGATGCCTCTAATCATCATATACCTATAAAACAGCTTGTGTAGGCCATAATCACACCATTGGAAACATCCTATGATGCATCAAAACATCACATAACCACAAATCCAAGCCTAGTCCACCATAAACATACTTGGCCTCAATCAATGTTATTCACAAAACTACTTAATTTCATCAAGCAACAATACTCAAATAGCATCAATTGAACATAAAATCTTAAATCCTTTACCTCAATTTCAAGTAACAAGCAAGGATTATGCAACTCTTCACCAAGAACAAAGTTCCACCAGTTTATACCTATGTTCCAAGCAAACCAATGCAAATGACACCAAATTACCAACCACTAACCAAAACCCAAACTTCAAATCAACAAACAAACATGAAACAAGAAAGAATTCAAGGTTACTTCTCGCCAAAAATAAGAACCCAACTGGAAAATGTGGAAAACACTTCCAAATGGGTTTAAGATAAGGTTTAGGTTTCTAAAACTCAATTTCAACTCTTGGAAAATGGCCTCACACTATAGGATGCAAAACTACCATTTTGCCTTAGACCTCTTTTGGTGCTATAAACTACTCGAAACTTAGTAAACCTTGTCCAAAATACCTAATCTTGCTTATTTAACTTGAAATGAGGTATTAAACTATATATTTAACTAATTTACCTCCCTCAGATGAGTTTTCCAGTATGAGGGCCATAACATTTGTACTGTGGCAATGCGTTTTTGTTCATTGGTGACACATTGTCAACAGCTTTGACCCCCGATAATGTTTTCTTCATAACTTTTTGCTCGGGTATCCAATTGAGGAGATTTCAAATTTTATGTGAAGCTAAGAGGGAGCTGTATCATCTCCATGCCTTCAACAAGCCTAGAATTGCCCAAGTTGAAAGGTATTTTAGTTCAAAGTGAAGGCATATTTGGCCACAATAGAGCACCATTAGTTGGGTGTAAGGTTTAGTACCATCGGAAGCCTACTTGGGCCCAAGGATTTGAGGCTCCAATGTGGTAACCATAGTGCATGTAGAAGGGTTCCAAAGAACCTATTAATGTGAACCATAATCATTGCTACTCTATTAATGTGAACCAAGTAATGGTGGATAGCAGAGCACCATGGATGAAGGCTTAGTGTACTTGTGGCCTAGCTAAGTTGTGACTTAAGGCACAAGTGAAAGCTTAGTGCATCTTTGGTAGGTTAAATGGTAAGGTTTAGTACCTTGGTAGTCTTGGTGAACTTATTAGCTCAAGACACCATCTGGGAGCCTAGTACGCCTATTTGGGTAGAGGCTTAGTACACAAGTAACCTAAGCAAGGCTAATAGCTCTCCAAGACCTATAGGCAGATTACTAAAGTAACCTTGTTTATTTTTGTAATTTTATATTCTGAGAATAATTACTGCAAACAAAGTCTTGATTTAATGAAATATAGTCGTTTAAATAGAAGTAAAATTGGTCATTTTAGAAAGCTGGGTCAAGCAGGAAATTTTAGTCAATTCATATAGTGACCCATTTTTATTGCATGGTTGGATTAAGGATGAGAAAACATTGAATTTGAGGTACCATTGTTTTTTGTGATTCTCACTCTATCCTTGTGAAATTGTGAATTGACTATATTGTCCATAGGTGGTTTAAATGTGACCCTTAGAAGTCTTGTGACTAAATTGCACATTTGTTAAATCTAAGGGTTAGATGTGTAATTAAAATAAAGAAAGATTCAACTACGGCATAATGCTGGTTTTGGTCCTAGCATTTCTAGTTTGTTATAAGTAAGGCCTTAACATAAATAACGGTGGATTGGTGACTCATCATTCGGTCACCTCTTTCCAAGCACCAACCATCAGCCCATCTAAAACCCTTTCTCATCCTTGAAACCATCATGAACCTTCATAACCAATCCATTATAAGCTTTAACCTAACCAAATTGCCAACAAACTAACATGAAAATTGGGTAGAAATCATATGTTCTTGCATAAAGAGCTAAGTTTAAGCTCAATTCTTACAAGGTAAGTAACTGATTATCTCCCCTGATTTTTTTGGGTTAATTTGGTTATGTGATTACTGGAATTTATTGTTGAAATTAGTTCCTTGCTAGTATCTAAGGAAGAATAAGCTTTGAAAGCTTAGAAAGGAATATGAGGTTAAAGGAACCTAAGCTACAATTTTAGTGTGATGAGGTAAACAAAAGAGCATGTTTTTTATTTGCTCATATTTAGCTATGCTTTCTATATGTTTTTCCCTTGTGTTTGCTTGTCCTTTTCATGAGTTTATGTTATGATTCGGTGCTTAATTAGTTCATGTTTTATTTCAGCTTCATTTGGGTTAAAAATGATTTTTGCAAAGTTTTGGACATGAATTGCATGTTTTGGCAAAGTTTGGAGCAAACGCACCTTAAACATGCCCATGTAGTGCCTTACACACCCTCTTACATGCATGTTTTTAACCTACGTACCCATGAGTCAAATCATTTCATTAATTGGTGAGATTTTAAGATCCAGAGGCATTATGTGGCCTTGAGCACGGCCGTGTCCCAAACCGTGTTTGACTACTAATTAGGGTTTTGCAGGTTATTTATTGAAAATAGAATAAAGAGTCGAGAGAAGGCAGAGAAACACAGAAAAATAAGAAAGTTTTCAAGGAGAAAGGCTAACAGAGGTAGTTCTGATGATCAACACTATTTAATTGACACTAGATCAATGATTCTTTAAAGGAGAAGCAACTTAGAGATGAGGACTTTTTTTCTTAGTTTTTTTAATTTGTTGTGTTTATTTTACGACACTATAAGCTAAATTTCCTACTCATGGTTAAAGTAGATGAACCCTAGGATGATTTTGTAATTGTGATTACTTTTTGGTTTAATATGATTATGTTTTTCTTGCTATCTAGCCAATGTTCTTTGATGCATTGATTAATGGTAAGTAGCCTATTAACTCAATGTAGGATGATAAACTTACGACAGGTAGTATTCGGTGTGTTTGTTGTGCATCACCATTGGTTGAAGAGATATTATCGAAAATGAGAGTAATAGGTGTGATATAATACTTCCAAACTAGGGTGAAACCTAGTATAGGTTGTTAGACTAATAATGCAATATTAGGAAGCACGGTAGGCGTAGGCACCCTATCGCTGGTTTAAGAATAGTGACTAGTGTAACAAGAATAATAGGGTGCTAATCTAATTTAGGTATTACTCCATGGTCCACATTAATCACAATCATGTTAAACCAAAGTAAAAGTAACATAAGGGATTTCTGGAGGGATTCAATTCTAAGTATGAAATCTCTTATTGTTAATTGTTTGAATTGCTTTTCCACTGTCAGTAGTCAGTTTTTAATTATTTCTTACTACATTAGTTAGTTTAGTTAATTATTAGTTAGTCAGTTAAACAACTCCTTAATTGTCAAGTAGATAAGAGAAAAAAATTGAGTATAGAAGCCGAGCTCTATTCTTTAGGAAAAAACAATCTTTGCACTTGCCATTGGTATACTTTGATGATAAGTGCACTTGCCTATGAGTTCACATATTTATAAGTATAGAGAGATTTGACAGATCCATATTGATTATTAGTGTAGTGGGAAAGGTTTGTGTGAACTACAACTATACCAAGCTATTAGTGAAGTTTTTGGAGAACATTTGTTGAGATTGCTCCCTTAAAGATTGATCTTTATTAATCTAGCCATTTATTTTATTGCAGTATTTTTCTTCAAATTTTTAGTTATTTTTAGTTTGTTGACTTTTTCATCTTTTGCTTCTGGAATTTTGGTTCATGACTCAAAGCCAGCCTGGTGAAGTTATTGAAGCAGATCCAGAAATCAAGAGTACCTTGAGGAATCTTTTGTCCAAAAAGGGTACTAACTCACAGCCATTACATTCTAAGGTGGAATAGTAGAGTGAAAATCAGGAACACTTAATCATGAAAGACTGTAATTAAGCAAAGACTACGTCAGAATATCCTAATATTTCTTTTGAAAGGATGGAATCGAGTATCGTTAGACCTCCTATCAATGCTAACAATTTCAAGATCAAGCAGAATATTATCCAGATGATTTAGATTTGTGTTCAATTCAATGGTTTGGCAGATGAGGTTCCTAATACTCATATTGCTAATTTCTTGGAGATTTGTGACACGTTTAGAATTAATGGCGCTAGTGAAGATATCATTTGGTTGAGGTTATTCCTATTCTCATTAAGAGGAAAAGCTAAACAATGGTTGACTTCACTTCTAAGAAGTTCTATTGCCCCTTGGAATGCTCTTGCCAGGAATTTCTTTTTGAAGTATTTTACTCCAATAAGGTTGCAAAGTTCTGTAATGACTTTTTTGCTTTCGGTAAGATAGATTCTAAAACATTATATGAAGCTTGGGAAATGTTCAAGGATCTATTGATAAGGTGTCCACATCATGGATTACCTACATGGATGCAAGTGCAAATATTCTATCACGGTTTGAATTATGCTTCCAAGCAAATGATCAATGCAGCAGCTGGTGGAACTATAAATAGCAAGATGCTTGAAGTAGTCCAGGAATTGATCAAAGAGATGACTATGAACAACTACTAATGGCAATCATCATCCAGGATTAGGTCGATCAAAGAAGCTGTAGTTCATAATTTTGATGTTTATTCAATATTGGCAAATCAAGTTAAAGCCTTGATGAGGGAGTTCAGGAACTTTTTGGAGAGCCAAAAGGAAGCTGCGATGCAGTGTGAAGTTTATGGGGAAGGACATATGAGTAGTGAGTATTGGATGAAAAATTGGTTAAGCAAAATAGAGCAAGTGGACTTCATTGGAAATCCATCGAGGCCATAGAACAATCTTTGCAGCAATACATATAATCTAGGATGGAGGAACCATCTTAATTTTTCTTGGAGTAATAAGAGGCAACAATCGTCTGGTTTTCAACCTAAACTATAACAAGAAAAAAAGCCAACTGTGGAAGAATTGATCTATAAACATATGCAATAATTTGATGCTAGAATCGATGTAACGGAGTTGAAGTTGAGGAATATAAGAACAAGTATGGAAAATTTCAAGACTTAATTAGGTCAACTTGCTAAAATGTTTTCCAAAAGGTTACAAGGAGCTTTACTGGCAGAAACCAAGCCAAATCCAATAGAAGTTTATGTCGGGTTTCGGGAGCCAAACAGCGCAGTGGAATTTAACCGAAACCCTCCAGGATCCAAGTGAAACAAGGTAAACCGGGTGTTCGAAAATTTGCATACCTAATTTTCGGTTGAGATCTCTCACTCAACTGTAGAGTCGAATCACAAAACCTGAATAGTTGACATGTTCAGGCTCTCTATGGTATCCACACGAGCCTCTCGAGATCACCACGCTTCCACCACGTGCCGGCAGATGCGTTTCTCTTGCGCTCGCAGTGCTAGCTTGCGTCCTCCAGGGAATTGTAAGAGAAGAGTGTGGCTGTCCTTTTTGGAGGCTAGGGCAAGGAGACCTACGAATTTCTCACTTAAAAGTTGTATTTATAGTGAGACTCAACTTCCAGGCCTAATGGGTTTCAAAGCCCTAATCCAATTAGGATTTAATTTCGGGCTTAATAATGGCTCAACTCTTTGGCCCATTATTAATACGAAATTAAAGTGAAACCATAACCCAAATAATTAGCCCATACACTCTAATGATCCAAATAGCTCTATGTGTGCGACCCAATAGGCTCTTGCCATGTTGGCAATGATCATAAATCACATTTATGATCATAAGCAATGAGCGGTGTCTAGCAACACATCATTGCTACCCAAGTGACAAGATTGTCGATGATTCGACTAAACCTTTATGATCATCATTGATATATGCCATTGTCCCTTTGTCCAAGATATCAAGACTAAGCACGAGACATGGAATGTGTCACTCTCGTATAGCCCAATCTTTGGTTTCTTGATTACCGAGTAGACCAACTTAAACTGATGACATTGATATCGTATATCAACTCATCCGAGCATGGCCATGCATTTTCTAAGTCTCACTCTATCAAGGGGCCCAAAGATATCACTCCCGTTACATAGGAGGGACAAATCCCATCTTGATCATACAAATCCCTCCGCATGATATGTGACATACCCAATGACCTCCTTCAAGTTCACTCAGTTACGAGCAACAAAGAAAAGTATCAAAGTATGTGACTCACATGTAGGGAACCTTGATGATCTTAGGTCGAAGGACTACATATACCATGATCACTATGAGAATCACTTATGACACTCATATAACGATCCATGTAGTGTTCTCATGGTGGGTCGGTCCAGTACACAAGTTCTCCAACTTGTACCCATATGTAGACTACATATCTCATATTAGTCTCCATATATGCTAGTCATTATGTATTATTGCAACCCGCTCCACAATAATACTAGATTAGGGACGTTTAAGAATATCATTATTTTAGGGTTACGATTATGTTTGTTAATTTACGCAGAAACAAAACAACAAACATAATTGTTGGATTAATGCCTCAATAAAATATCATGACTCAATGTGCAAAAATACAATCATCTCATGATTGGCTTTTTCGGCACAACACTAACAGTTTATAATTCAACCTTCCAACATAAGGCGATTTGTTATGTAGATGTGAAAGCTTTGTAGAGGAAGGAAAAACTTCCTTGATTTATCAAGGAAGACGTCGAGTTGATGACGTTAAACTAAGCACTTCTTGGGAGGCAACCCAAGCATTAATCTTTTTTGTTTAGCTTTGTTTGCATGTAGTTTACTTTATTATTAGTAGGTTAGTTTTCCTTTGATTATTTTATGATCATGTGATCTATGATTTTTTATACAGGAAGTTAGGATAATTTGAGAATAATTTTGTGTTGAAAGTGAGGGGGAAAAGGCTAAGTTCAATTCCAAGTAAGTTTGCAAATTTTTCTAAGTTTTAGGAGCCAAACATATTTTTAAAAACACTTATGTTAAGGGCCATGTCATTCAACATGGTTTCAAAAACAGCCATGTTTGATTATTAACTTGATTTTTTCACAAATAATTTTTATTTGCGCTACAATAGCCATGTTCTTACCCATGTTTTTAGAAGCTTAAAGTTCTAGAATGTTAACACACATAAAGACATGCCCATGTTTTAAATTGTGTTATCTATGCACGATTTCATTCATGCCAATGTTACAATATGTGTTTCTTTTATATGCTTTAAACCTTTAAGTTACAGGGCACAAACATAATCTCATTCATGACCGTGTAAGTCATCATGTTCCACTAACATGGTGTTAGTCACACTCATGTTAAGAACCGTGTTACCTTTCTGGTTCCAAAACTTTTGCGCTCTAGACCTCATACTTGGTTGGCTGCACACCTATTTGTAAATGAGTGTTAACTATACACAATCATGTACATCCCTATGTCAATTCCTGTGTTTTAACACTGTGGTTTTAAACTTTTAGATTTTGACCCAAAACATAAAACGTGACATGCTCATGTTTAATAGTGTATTGAGGAAGGTTTAAGTAACATTGATAGTTACACACACATGTTAGAAGTCGAGTTTAACCTATATATATTCTCAATCGCAAATTCATTTCTCCACTTTGCACGAAACTCACACAAACTTTTTTGTAAACCCTCAAACTCAAACCCTAGTTGCCTTTCATCCTGGGTAAGATTTTCTACCATCAGAGGATCCTATTCCTTATCCAGATTTCAAATTCTTAACCCCATATTCTTAGGTTTTTCTCTCTTAAGGTAACTCTCCCTCTCTCTCACTCTTTCTCTTTCTCTCTCTTTAAGTTTATTTGAAGTTTATGGAAGATTTGACGGGTTTTTTATTATGGGTACATTTTATATGATTTATTTAATTGATTTTGCATGTCCATTGATGTTTGTTTAGGGTAGACAACACGATTTGTGGAAGTTGAATAGTTTGGATATTATGTTTGGAAGAGGAAGAGTTGGAATTGTTTGCTTGATGGAATTCAAAGTCATGAATGTTGATTCTATGGATTTTATGATCTGGATGGATGTTTATCTGATTTATGATTTATTGAGAATGACTTGTCTATCTTATTTGCACTAAAATTTTGTGGATTCTAGGAATTAGTAGTCCTTTGGTGTGAGATAGTGGATAGGTTCCTTGGGTGCCAAAAAAGAACTTATTGTGGATTATTTTGTCTTGATTTTGCATGATTATCATGCATTTAGCTTTGGTTGTTAAGACCAATCACCTTAATGCTTAAAGCTGAATCTAGAGTGTTTTATATAAGGGAATGTTATAGATTTTTTACTGGAGCTCTTGTTCTCGACATTACTGTGATTATGTCTGATATTCGAGATGATTATTGCACCAGGAATATCTTCTGCATTTTTTAGGATGTCTAACGATGAAGGTCAGGATGAGCCATGGAAGGAACATGAGTGGGACAACAGTAGATTTATCTCCCTTTGAACCTTCCGAGTTCATGAAGCCACAGTAGGAAAAGAAGTGATTCATCAGTTGTGCTTTGATTATTTCAACCTTCATAACCAATCTCCAGTGGCCACCATTTGACATCATGGATGGCAACTTTTCTAGACCACCAGGCATTGTATCATTGACATTAGTGTGTGTGTTCTATGTAAATGCCCATGTTAGTGGCCTTTTTCTAGATTCCCTGATGCAGCTCAGGATGTAGGGATGGCCATGGACCTCTATTACTAACTAGATTATTATACTCTTTGGTATGGAGAACATTCGAGGACCGGTCCACCGCCTATCACTCAAGGGGTTATCAGTAATACTTTGTTAGAGGCTGATTACTTGGACCACTCAACCTGGACTCCCACCTACCCTCCCTACCTTATAGATAGGTCATGACTTCCAGGCTTGGCTCACATTCATTAATATGAGTTTGCTCCCACCATGCCAAATCTATCTGTTACTAAGGAAAAGGCAAAGATTTTGAATGCACTAGCTACCGATGGCTCGATAAACATGGGGGAGCTCATTTGGAGAAGTATCAAAGAGGCTATGAGTGACTTTCACATTCGGATGGTTTTCCTAGAGTTACTCACATAGCTGATGAGGCAGCAAGGTATCCACAATCTTGAGGATCATGAGAGCATATGTCGGGTGAAGAATGTGATTTGTGCAGGATCATTTAGGTAGCCCTGTGTATGTCACTACTAGAAAAAGGTGATTTAGCAATGGCAAAGTTAGCAACAACTAAAAAAATTTGCTAATTAGAGACGACAAACAGTTTCTAAAAGTCCAGTAAAGATTTAGTGACAATTGTTTGTAGCTAAAATTTAGTGATGGCTTGACCTCACTAATTTAGTAATGATTAGCCATCTCTAAATTTAGCGACAGCTCCCCTAGCTAATTTAGGGGCTGTTAGCCATCGCTAAAATCCTAAAAATTAGCAACGAGTAGCCTTCGCTTAGTCTCAGCCAAATTTTGAGACATGTCGCCTTCATTAAAAGCCAGTGAAGTGGCTATAGCCAATCATCGCTAAAGTACGCTTGAATTAAAAATGACTTGCCCATGCTAGCCGTGTAAAAGCTCTCATGGATTAATCATTATTTATGCTAACTTGCCATTTCCTTTAATGTAGAAATTTTTTTTCTAATATGTGTAGTGTGGTGAAAATGTGTACCTAAAAGTCCTATGAAAAATTAGTGATGGTTGTCTATCACTAAAATTTAGTGACAATATAACTTCACTAATTTGACGACATTTGGCCTTTGCTAATTCTCAGCTAAATTTAGTAACGTCTTACCTTCACTAATTTAGTGACTATTAACCGTTACTAAATTTAGCGATGAATTGCCCTCGCTAAAATTTAAAAATTAGCCCACAAATTCAAATGCTTTGCTATGGAATACGCCAAAATCTTTGAAAGTTTTTTAAGTAATTAGCAAGAAATTCAATTAATGAAATATAAATTCATTTAAATAGATTTGCAGCATGAGGCATAGGGATGGCTAGTTGTTACTATAATTTTTAGATTTAACGAAGACCAGCTGTCACTAGTTTGAGATTTTTTTTTGCAAGAGTCCTACCATCGCTAGTTTCAATTAAAATTCGTTACCTCCCCTCGCATATCTCATACACGTGCCTATCCTTCTAGAAGAAAAGAAATCTTCTGCTGTGCCAGCCCCAACCTCCATTATCAATTTTCTCCACACACACAAAAAGGTTGATGATTTTTTTCTTTGCTAAAATCATGCTGAAAATCATTGCAATTTGAGGTAGATCTCTCCCGCTTTTAATTGACCACAAATATGGCTTGGAAGTGTTAGTGGTCTTTTGGGCTTCGATTGCCTTGAAATTTGATTGTCCCTTCGTTTCGAATCTGGCTTGGAAGCTTTGCTCTTTCTTTTCTTTGTCGGAATCATGCTTTTAAAGCCAAGTAGCTATAGAATACATCAACCCCGAAGGCCTCTGGTTGGATGGTCGTTGTCCCCTCAAGGTACCTGCTTTCCCCTTCTCCTTTATTTTCTTCTTCGACTTCAACCTAAAATTATCCATACTTTACTTTTGTTTTATTTTTTTTTCATTTTCTGCTTCATTAGATAAGGCAACTTCATGTAGAGACTATAATCATCTCCAAAGCAAACAGGTACTTGTTTTTCTCTTCCTTCAGCTTAATCAGCTCATTCAAATTCCCTTCTTGTGTTCCCCTATTTTACTCTTCATTCCCATTAGTTGAACTTCTATCTTTGTGATTAAATATATTTTTCTACCCTGGTGCGGATAATTAAGTCTATTTCCATGTCTAGTAATTTTTTAGATAGCCTTCGCCATAGAAATGTGATAATTTTGTTGGTGTCAATCAACTAGTTGCATCACTTGGCTATACTGCCAAATGGATCAGCAACTTCAATGGAAAAACTGTTCTTATCTTGACTACATGCTAATGAAATGGTAATGGTATTAGACATCCATGAAGCTTATAAGGACAACATAAAAAATTTTAATGATTATATGATGAAAGTTTTGGAGTTGGGTGTGGCTATTGACATACTCACTTGATTTTGCTACTTTTGGTTTCCCATTTTATTCATGGATTCATACATATAGTTGGCTAGAAACATTATTTGATCAACTATTATAATTGTTAGGGTTGTTTTCTTTTACATTGTGCCTTTGTTTAGTCATGTTGTTCTTTCATGATTTCATAGTCTAATGCATTATATCTTTACGCCTTGTGCAGATGCTTGATATGTTTATGCCTTGTTCAGATGCTATATAACCAAAATGTTATTGTGCCTTTGTTACTTGTTCAAAGATGATCCCTCTAATAAAATGAACCTTTCTATATGAACAATCTGGCACCTCCAAGACTGCTGGGTTTTATATGGAGAATCAAAGTTATTGTATAAGCTTTTAATGTGTTGTCAAGCTAGAAAGTGTAAAAACTCTTTTTGGTCCCTGAGGGAGGCTATAAAATTTATTGATTAAGGTTGAACAAAATTTGTGTTGTTTTTGTTATTTTATGTCATGGATTTTTTTTTGTTTATTGTCAGAAGATTGGCAAAGGAGAAAAAAAGACTTTCTTTAGAGCTTGAATAAGATTTCAACATTACCAAGGCCAAGAACCAGGGAGAGTAGTTGAGCTTTTCAAACAGTGTCTATAGCATCTAGTTCCTACCGCTCAAATGGGAGGGACAATAATGTTCTAAAGTTTGTGAAGCCATCAGGACATGAAGAGTTCTATTCATCACTAGGTGCGGCTAATCATAAAATAGTTCAGTCAAGTATTCTCTCCTAGGTTATGTACCTTTAAACTTGCTCTTAGTTCTTGGGGTCTTTCTCATAATGGTATTGTCAACCTAGGAAAGGACCAAATTATGTATATTGATCTTTCCTATATTATGTATGAATTGACTATAAATGACATTGTTAATGTATTTCATATTTTTGTATATATATAATCTGCATCTATTTTATAATTGTTGGAATTATAGGAGTAGGACAACATGGTAATGTATGTAGGATTAAAAAAAGGAAAAGAATATATATATATATAATTTAGCAATGGCTTCATGTCGCTAAAAGTGGCCATTGACTAGTGAAGGCTTATTGTTACTAATCTAGTAACAGCTACCCATCACTAGATTTAGCAAAGGCAAGCCATCACTATATTAGTGACGGCTAGCCGTCGCGAGTTACAATCTTAGTCATAGATAGACTTTATTAAACTTAGTGACGGCTAACCATTCCTAACTTACCGACAATAGGCCGGTGTTGGAAAATTAATAACTATCGCCTTTGTGAAGGCTGGTAGTCACTAAGTTATTAACAACAAGTAAACTAGCTATTGTTAACCGTTACTACATCCAAGTTAGTGATGGCTAGCTGTTGCTAATATCCATCACTATAACCACTTTTTTTAGTACTATGTAGAGGGGAATGCCCGTGATTCTATGCTATAGTAGGGAGAAGAGAGTGGTTTCATCTCTAGAAGAATATCCAAGAGATTTATTTTATTTTTATTATGATTTTATTCTGGATATTACTACTACTATGCGTAAGTTTCATTTTATCTTCATTAGTTATGCTTGACTTTGTTATTGGAGCATAGGTTGCTCATTTTTCTATTTCGTATTATTTCATCCTAGTTTCTATATCTCCTATTTCTTTTGTTATATTTTGTGATTGATCATCTTTTCTGTTTTATTGGAAGCCTTCACATTTCAATCTAAAGCTTGATCAACAATCATTTTATGGAACTTTTTGAATGTTGAATGGCATAACAAGCAACTGATATTTTTTCTTAAGGATGGTATCAGTTTCTATCACTCATTCTTTTTCACTTTATTTTCCATATTAGTACATTGAGGATAATGTACAATTTAAGTGTAAGGGAGTGAGTATTATCCTTAGCCCTTATTTATTTATTTGTATTCTTGAATATCTTTTTAGTGATTTTTCTAAAAAATTTTAACTTTTTGGAGCCTAATTGTTTTGAATCATCTTATGGAGCATTTTCTTATTACTGGAGAGTGGTGGATAATTTAATGTCTTAAGTTCTTAATTAGAAGACCAAGTAAGTGATTCTTAAAATATTTCACTTTTGCGCTAAATTTGTTTTTGAAATGTTTATGCGATTCATTAGCAAGCTAGTGGAAGAAGGTCTCTAGAAGCAATTTTTGCATCAAGTTTTTGTGTTTAGTACACTGTTTAAAGTATGCTAAGTTTTAAGTTTCTATGTTGGATTTGTGGTAAGTTTGGTTAATGGATTTCTGTTTAATTGTTGAATGATATAAAAAAGTAAAGTATGGTATGGATATATGCGACTTCATTGTTCTTAATGTTGAAGTAGGTTAGGCTCTTCTCTTAAGGCAATGGTCGATCACAACTCGCAAAGATGCTAAGAGCATGAGCATGATCAAAGATCATCTTGGATTGTGTTAAGAATTAACTTGGGTATAGATAAAGCTCATGTAGTATATACTTGCTATAAAGTTTTTGGTACATGAAAAGAATTTTTTAGAAATAAAAAGAAAAGAAAAGAGGGTTCAATTAATCACCCAATCCATGGTCTCGTGATTTGAATGGTTGCACATAGTGAGCTTAAGCTTAGTGCGGTTTCTACTTTTTACTTTACATGAAAATTTGATGTTCTTCCTTTTAGTTTCGAGAGATATGGGTTACTAACTTGAGAATACATTGTCCCCATTAATTATTTTATTTTGAAAAGTATTAGATTGAAGGTGTTGCATGCTTGGTAGTCCTGTTAATTTCTCAAGACCCTTAAAAAGTCTTGATTCAATGACTTAATGATTCAATGGTTTAATACCTCTTTTGCTCAAGAGTATGATTCAATGTTTTTAAAGTTTAGGTTTTTCTTGTTTAGATTTTTCTCTTGATTTTTTGCTTGAGGGCAAGCAAAAGTTCAAGTGTGAGGGCAAAAAAAATATGATATGCTCATATTTAGCTATGCTTTCTATATGTTTTTTTCTTATGTTTGCTTGTCTTTTCACGGGTTTAAGATAGGATTTGGTGCTTAATTGGTTCATATTTTATTTTCAGGTTATATTTTAACTTCATATGGATTATGAAGGATTTCTGCAATGTTTTAGAGTTGAATTGCAAGTTTTGGCAAAGTTTGGAGCAGACATGGCTTGCAACATGCCCATGTAGTGCTTTACACCCCCTCTTACATGCCAGTGTCTAAGCTACCCACCCATAAGTTTAACTGTGTCGTTAATTGGTGAGATTTCAAGTTCCAAAAGAGTTACATGGCCTTGAACATAGCCGTGTACCAAACTATGTTCGACTGCTGATTAGGGTTGTTTGGGTTATTTGCTGAAAATAGAATAGAAAGTCAAGAGGAGGTAGAGGAACACAAAAAAATAAGAGAGTTTTCAACAAGAAAGGTTGCCAAAGGGAGTTCTGATGATCAACGTCGTTTAATGCATGTCGAATCAAAGATTTTTTTATAGGAGAAACAATTTAGAGATGGCAACTTCTTTTCTTAATTTTTCTTTGAATTTATTGCGTTTATTTTATGGGACTATGATCTAAATTTTCCTACTCATGCTTAGAGTAGATGAACCCTAGAATTATTTTGAGATTGTGATTACTTTTTGGTTTAATATGATTACGCTTTTCATGCGATCTATCCAATTTTCTTTTATGTGTTGATTAATAGTAGCTAGTAACGGGTAGTATCCAGTGTGTTTATTGTGGATGATCGTTGGATAGAAGAGATATTATCATAACCGGGAGTAATAGGTGTGGTATAATATTTCTAGACTAGGGTGAAACCTAGTAGTGGGTCATAGGACTAGTATTGCATTCTTAGGAAGTGCAGTAGACCTAGACACCCTATCTATGACTTAAGAATAATGATTAGTGCAATGGGAATAATAAGGAGCTAACCTAATTTAGGTAATACTTCACGGTCCAAGTTAATCATAATTCTGTTAAATTGAATTAAAAGCAATGCAAAGGGATTTCTAGGGATATTTGATTCTAAGTATGAAATATATTATTATTAATGGTTTGAATTGTTTTTCCACTGCCAGTACTTAGTTGGTAATTATTTCTTATTGCATCAGTTTGTTTAGTTAATTCTTAGTTAGTTAGTTTAAGAACTGTTTAATTGTCAAGTAGATAATAGAGAAAGGTTGAGTATGGCAAACAAACTCCGTTCTTTGGTAAAAACAATTTGGGTACTTACCACTATTATACTTTGATAATAGGTGTACTTGCCTGTGAGTTTACATATTTATGAGTATAGAAAGATTTGACACATCAACATTAATTATTAGTGTAATGGGAAAGGTTTGTGTGAAGTATGAGTTTTGTTCCTTTGTTTTTGCCTGTTTTTGGTTCATTTCAAGGCTAAAGAAACAATAAGAATTACTTATTGTTAATTGAGAATCTAGAAAACAAAATGGTAGTAATAATAATTATGTGGAGTGAAAAATAAAGCATGTTAGGACCAAATATTTTGCAAGCCTAAGTCAAATTTTAATTCCTAATTTTTTCTAGTTATATTCTAGTTCTAATACGGCTAGAATAATTGGTTTTTTAGCAATCTATGAGTGAAACAAATAATAAGAACTAAATTTAAAGTGATTGGAACAAAACTTGTGCATAAGTAACATTAAGTGCTGATTATTATGTAAGTTCAAGATAAAGGTTATGTTAATCATTTAAACCAAATTGGGAGTTGTAATTATTGGTCTGGGTATGGTTTATTATGTATTAAATGATCAATTATAGGGTATTACTCAAGTCACTATAAGGGCTATATATAAGAGCATGAAACTGAGACTACAATGATATTAAAGCTTTGTGTTGCTTGTATCGATTATTCTAGGTAAGAGATTTAAGTTATGTTAAGTTATATTTGATGTATTTAGCATGCTATGTTGTTGGGTTGTGTGTTAGCTTGAGCCAAGAAGAGCATTAAATTGAGTTATGGTAGGTAAGTGTGTGGGAACTCACAAAGAGGTTCCTAAGGCTACTTTTAAGGTTTGGACACTCCAACACAAGGCTCAAACACATTACCTACATTCAAAATACATCATAAAGGAGTCAATTGAGTTAAGTGGTGGACAACAAAGAGAAGCTTAAGACCAAAGTAAGCTAAGGGGCCTTAAGTAAGTGTACATGTGCGAAGTGTCTAAGCGAGGTCTTGAATCTCAAGAGTACTTTGGCTAAGCTCCAATGCTTGGCAAGATGAACCACTAAGATTTTAGTGAAACTCTTGTTCAATATAATAAGGGGAAGTAAAGAAGTAGGAAGCAAAGCTTGCTAAGACAAGAACTAGGTTCTTGTGAACTAAGACTAAGTTGAGGATGGGTTCCTCGCCAAAAAACTCGTGCTTGTGGCCATTAGTTAAGACCTCGGAACATCAAGAGCTCATGTTAAGTTGTTGGGTCCTAAAGATCTTCCTTGTAGGTTTATGAATCCCTTATTGAGAATCATCAAGTTCTTACCCCTTTAAGTTTTATATAGTGCAGCTTATATCTTTATGGGACTTAGCACCAAGGAAAAAGGGTGGTATGCCAAGTCTTTAATGCAGGCATTATGTATTTTGAATTATTATTAATTCTAAGACTGTTGGTTAGACTTTATGCAAAGCTAACTAAGTTTTTGATTGGCCTTGTCAGCTAAAGGCTTAAGGTGCATAAGGAAAGTGGAACATTCCATAACTAGGGCCCTGAGCTCAGTCACGAGTTTAATTAGTGATCACAGATAAGATTAGTATTGTTGGTTACTGGTAGTACCAAGTTATGCCTCTAGTATAGACAAGTATTTTCAAGACTTATTAGTGTATATGTACACTAAAGTTGTTTTTGGGTCTACATTAAGCTAAGTGTTGTGATATACACAAAGTCAATGCTTGAAGACTAAGATACTGGACTTATGACTTCGATTGTTATTTAAATTTTTTTTTATTAAAGCCATGGCTATTTTTAAAATGTTTGTTTATTTGTTTCCAATTACTTGAAGTGGAAGCAACGTATGCATATACATGTTCTGGGTTAATAAACTAGTTGTATGTAAAGTTTTAAAGAACTACAAGTACTGACTAGCCAACTGTGACTAAGCGCTGGATCATAATATCCCAATTAAATAAGTTATCCTGGACAACATCCTTTTCGAAACCTCCCTTCAAGAAAAAGCCACATTTTTTGTCCCTTCATCAAGGGCCACAGCTCTCAATTCTTAGGGGTGCAACCTTAGCATCTCGGGTGCTACAAGTACCTTTATGGTTGCAAATCCTATTTACCAAGGCCACAACTTGAGTTCCTAGGGCCTTACACTTGTAAATGGTGCCTTAGGCACCACGGGAGTCCTTCAAACTCATCCAGACATGCTAGGGATGCCTCCTCACTTCACATAACCATAGAACAAATATACTAAGCCACTATTGGGTCAAGGGCTACCAAGAAGGGGTGAATTGGTTGCTTTGAAAAAATTTGGAAAAATCAAAATATACAACCAAAGATCAAGAAAGAATGAAGCAAGTATGAGCAAAATATAAAGAGTGATAAGGAAAGAGTGCACCAGGATTTATAAAGGTTTAACTCTACCAACTGCAGTTTATGTCTTCTCCTTAAGCTTGCCCAGATGAGAGTTCCTCCATTATAGCTTGATCAAGATTGCAATGGTACTTTCTTTGAGATTCACACCCAACCAAACACTAGTTTTCTTCAAATTGCAATGGTACTTTCTTTGAGATTCACACCCGACCAAACACTAGTTTTCTCCAAGGCTAACTAGAACCACTCCCTAGTTTTCTTCAAGGATCACTAGGAAAAACTCCCTTACACAAGATATTCTAAGGTTTCAAGTGGTTTTCCAACCACAAGCTCACACAATAACACTCTTTGCTAGATATACATGTGAAAGTACAATAACATCAATGATTTTCTCAAGATAAGCTCTTTCTCTTGGATTTGATGATAAATTCTTACTTCTAATGGACAAGAGTTGTCTCCAAAGTGTTTCTCCATTTTTTATACTCCTTTGGGGGCTAAAAAGATGTTAAAGAACCATTGGGAATGGTAGAAAAGACTCCAAGAAAGCAGGTGACCGTTGTTGTTAAATTTTATAGGAAAAATGCCTATGTCACCCAGTTTCATTTCAGTAAAACAATTTCACTCGATTGAAATTCTAGTCTTGTATCGTCACCCAAGATTTGAACTCCAATAGCTAGAATGCTCATTAATGACATGTTAGCACATGGACCACGTGGCTGGCTTAGTTGGCATGATTTTAAAATGAATTTTCAAACATGTTTTCAACCAAAGAATCAAGCCAAGGTCTAGACTGAAGTTTTCACTCGGTTGAAAAAATTTCAGTCAAGTGTTTTTCTTGTACAGAACCAACAATGACTCAAACTTGAAAAAATGCTCTAGTTTCAATTGGCTAAAAGTTTTCACCCTATTGAAATGACACCTGCAAGATTTTTTAATCTCCAAAATTCTAAATTTCAATGTTGATTTCTTCCAATGGATTTCTTATTTTTTAAACAACACTTGGAACACTTCAAAGAACTTGAGAAATAATGAACATCATCTAAAAATATGTAAATTTATCTCATTACCTTATGTACTAAAATAAACACATTAGTCCTTCATAAATGTTTTGTTATCATAAAAATTCTAAGTTAATTGATTAGAACAAATCCAACAATCTCCCTCTTTTCTATGATGAAAAAAAAACCTTTCAAAAATCATTTATAACATCCAAAAAATAAGCATAAACATTGATTCTCTAATTCTATCTCTTCCCGCTTTTGTCATAGTAAAAAAGCCATATGAATGATTAAAGTAAATCATGAAAAATTCTCTAGTGTGATTACCACAACATGCAACAAGCTACCTCTTAATCAAGGCATATAAACGTTAAGGTACTTGTACATGAAAACATGTCCCCCTTTGTTCAAGCATATAAAAATTTTCTCCCCAATTCTAAGTCAACAAAATAGCCAAATATCAATTAATAGGGTAGCAACATAACATTATAATATAAGATCATATCAAAAAAAATATTGGAACAAATCCACAATGGTCATGGTAACATCAAGCACATCACATATCTTTCAAGAATAATGAATAACTCATATATACTTATTAAGCAACATACCACAACCAAATAGCTCAATGCATGAATAATCACCACTAATAAATGAAAATCAACAATGTTACCAAAATTAAGCTTTAATCTAAAGCATTTGCCATTGATTCAAGTCCCCAATTTCCTTACGGCTACAATTTTATATATAGACTTCCAATTTTGCTTCATGCTCTAGTACTTAATAAATCTCAAACTTTGACATTCAGGCTAGAGGTTTATATATAGACTTCCAATTTTGCTCCATGCTCTAGTACTTACAATAAATCTCAAACTTTGACCTTTGGTACCTAAATCTTTTTGGGTCTATAAGGGTTAGCTCCAACAATTTTGGTTCATTTAGGAACCTATACTAATTTGTAGCCAAAAAGAAAATTTTCTCTTCTAAGCATGCATTCATAAAAAATAATATTCTTTTCTACCACAAGCGTAACATGTTACAAAAGGACTAGATGAAGATGTAGATGCATCAACAAACGATTTCTAAACCTTTTCTCTTTTGCCAAATGATTGAAACCAATACTAGCTTTGTCATAAACACTTTTTTAGCACCAAGTAATTAATCAAGTTTTTCTTTACCTTTGACAAATCTAGACAAAGATTGACTAAGATCAAAATTTTCCTTTTTTCATTCATTTATTTCTTGTCTCGAGGGCAAACTAATATCCAAGTTCTCATTCTTCAAGTTATTTATTTCTTTTGTTAAAGAAGCATTTAAAACCTTCAATTCATCAACTTTTTTGGCAAGTCTTTTTGAATTTTTAAAAGGTCACGAAAAGTGTCTAATAATTCTTCATATGAGTAACAAGATAAGCATGATGAAGATGATGATGATGAGCCACTAGAATAATACTCATTCATTACCTCATGTTCCTCTTTGGCCATGAAACATAAGTTGGCTCCATCACTTGATGTTGAAGTACTTTCACTTTGACTTGAAGATAAATCACTATCACTCCATTCTGCCACCATGGATCTTTTATTCTTCTTTTTGTATCCCCATTTATTTTTATTTTTCTTTTTCTTTCATGTCTTGTCACCAATGTGGTTTTGATTGCCTTTTCTTTTCCATGGTTTCCTTTCTTTTTTCCATCCACCAAAGTAAGTTTTTCCAAAATTTCGTTTGCATACTTGCAATCTAAAAAACTCTCAAGTGTTTCATTGCATATAGATGAATAAAGAATATGCATTGCTCTAGTATTTAGAGTACAAGATCTCATATCAAACTTTTTAACCCCTTTTCAACTATTTTCCAAATCTCAAAATCATTTGCTTGAACAAAAAAATTTATTCTTTCTTTCCAAAAGTTCAAATTTCCAAAACTCAAAGGAGGTAGAAAGATGGAACTCATGTTATCACACAAGGTTGCCATAAATCTTTAGATTTTAAAACCTCAAGGTTTTCAAAAAAAAAAATCACCAAGATTTGATACCCATTGTTAGCATAAGTACAATGAAGATCGGGGTGAATTGGTTGCTTTGAAAATTTTTGTCTAAATTAAAATTTACAACAAAATTCACTTAACCAAAGATCAAGAACAAACCAAGCAAGTATGAGCAAAATATAAAGAGAGATAAAGAAAGACTACATTGGGATTTATAGAGGTTTAACACCATCAACCAGAGTCTACGTCCTCTCCTTAAGCTTGCCACTTGAGAGTTCTTCCACTATAGCTTGATCAAGATTCTAATGGTGTTTCCTTCAAGGTTCACACCCAACCAAACACTACTTTTCTTCAAGGTTAACTAGAAACTACTCACTAGTTTTCTTCAATGGTGTTTCCTTCAGACAAGAGATTTTAAGATTTGAAGTGTTTTCAAACTCACAAGCTCACACAATTACACTCTTTACTATATATACAAGTGAAAGTACAAGAACACTAGTGATTCTTAACGTAAGTTCTTTCTCTTGGATTTGATGATGAATTCTCACTTCTAATGGCCAAGAGTTGACTCCAAGGTGTTTCTCCATATTTTTATACTTCTTTGGGGGCCAAAAATATGTTAAAGAGTCATTGGGAATGATAAAAAGACTTTAAGAAAGCAAGTGAACAATGCTGTCAAATTTGACCGGAAAAATACCTTTGTTACCCAGTTTCACCCTGGCGAAAAAATGTCACTTGGTTGAAATTCTAGTCTTGTATTGTCACCCAAGGTTTGAACTCCAAAGGCTAGATTTATCATTAATGACATGTCAGCATATGTTCCACGTGGCTAGCTGAGTTAACATGATTTTAAAATGAATTTTCAAATATTTTTTCAAACAAAAAATCATGCAGAGGTCTAGACTGAAGTTTTCACCTAGTTGAAAAAATTTCACTTGAGTGTTTTTCTTGTTCGGAATCAAGAATGACTCATGTTAGTGTTGTGCCCAAAAGCCAATCATGAGATGATTGTATTTTTGCACATTGAGTCATGATATTTTATTAAGGCATTAATCCAACAATTATGTTTGTTGTTTTGTTCCTGTGTAACTTAACAAACATAATTGTAACCCTAGAATAATGATATTCTTAAAAGTCCCTGGTCTAGTATTATTGTGGAGCGGGTTGCAATAATACATAACGACTAGCATATGTGGAGACTAATATGAGATATGTAGTCTACATATGGGTACAAGTTGGAGAACTTGTGTACTGGACCGACCCACCATGAGAACACTACATGGATCGTTATATGAGTGTCATAAGTGATTCCCATAGTGATCATGGTATATGTAGTCCTTCGACCTAAGATCATCAAGGTTCCCTACATGTGAGTCACATACTTTGATACTTTCCTTTGTTGCTCGTAACTGAGTGAACTTGAAGGAGGTCATTGGGTATGTCACATATCATGCGGAGGGATTTGTATGATCAAGATGGGATTTATCCCTCCTATGTAACGGGAGCGATATCTTCGGGCCCCTTGATCGAGTGAGACTTAGAAAATGCATGGCCATGCTCGGATGAGTTGATATGCGATATCAATGTCATCAGTTTAAGTTAGTCTACTTGGTAATCAAAAAACCAAAGATTGGGCTATACGAGAATGACACATTCCATGTCTCGTGCTTAGTCTTGATATCTTGGACAAAGGGACAATGGCATATATCGGTGATGATCATAAAGGTATAGTCGAATCATCGACAATCTTGTCACTTGGGTAGCAATGATGTGTTGCTAGACACCGCTCATTGCTTATGATCATAAATGTGATTTATGATCATTGCCAACGTGATAAGAGCCTATTGGGTCGCACACATAGAGCAATTTGGATCATTAGAGTGCATGGGCTAATTATTTGGGTTATGGTTTCACTTTAATTTCGTATTAATAATGGGCCCAAAAGTTGAGCCATTATTAAGCCCGAAATTAAATCCTAATTGGATTAGGGCTTTGAAACCTATTAGGCCTGGAAGTTGAGTCTCACTATAAATACAACTTTTAAGTGAGAAATTCGCAGGTCTCCTTGCCCTACCCTCCCAAAAAGGACAGTCGCACTCTTCTCTTGCAATTCCTTGGAGGACGCAAGCTAGCACTGCGAGCGCAAGAGAAACGCATCTGCAGGGATGTGGTGATCCCGAGAAGCTCGTGTGGATACCATAGAGAGCTTGAACACGTCAACTGTTTAGGTTTTGTGATTCGACTCTACAGTTGAGTGAGAGATCTCAACCGAAAATTAGGTATGAAAATTTTCGAACACCCGGTTTACCCAGTTTCACTTGGATCCTGGAGGGTTTTGGTTAAATTCCGCTGCGCTGTTTGGCTCCCGAAACCCAACAACTCATACTCAAAAAAGTACTCCAGTTTCAAAAGGTTGAAAGTTTTCACCCTGTTGAAATGACATTTCCAAGATTTTTAACCTCCAAATGTCTAAATTTCAACATTCATTCTTCCATTGGATTTCATTTTTTTTCAAGCAATACCTGAAACACTTCAAAAAACTTTAGAAACACTTGGAACAACTTGAGAAATAATGTACATCATCTAAAAAACATGTAAATTTTTCTAACTACCTTGCACACAAAACTAAACATATTAGTCCTTCATAAACGTTTTATTTTCATCAAAATTCTAAGTTAATTAATTGGAACAAATCCAACAGCCATAATACACGATCCAACCAAGCTTATGATGCACAAGAACACCACATTAAGCAAAGTAACAACACTATGCAGCATCATTCAAACTACACACTAGCCGATGTTATTCTTATTCTACTTGAATTCAATAAGAAACCAAAGCTAAGAATAGTACCAATTGAAAAAATACATTAAATCTCTTAGCTAAATTAACCTTGAACTAGCAATAATCAAGCACCACACTCCAAGAACTTCACAATTCAAGAGTTCCACTAGGTTTTCCAAGTTCCAAGATAAATTCAAGGCTTATACCACTAAATTAACACAATCCAAGTAAAACATAACCTCCCATTAGCTTAAGAAACAAGAAAACACCAAGAATAAGAAGTTACCTAATGCAAAAAATCTTGTCCAAGCAAGTAAACATCCCTTGGAACCCTAAAAGCACAAAACTATGATTTTCATGAGATTTTGGCAAGAGATCGAAGAAGGCTAGGGGAGCTACAAAAATTTTGGAAGAAAATGGGTGAATAGTCTCAAGAACAACTTCCTCAACAAGCTTAAGGCAATAAAAAGTTGATCTTCTAATTTTTCCATTTTTAGCAAAAAATGCCCTTTCCCCAAATAGCAACCTTGGCACCATCACTTAAAAAAATTTTGGGTTAAATTGGGCTTTGATTTTCAAAACATGATTTTAAATCTAAGGACTTGGCCCGATGCTTGGGGATGCAAAATTATCATTTTGCCACTGATAACAATTAGATAAACCTTTTAAGAACCTACTAAATCTTAATTAACTTACCTTATTTTATAAATTCATAACATGACAATGTGCTAAAACTAGGGATTCATTAACTTATCTCCCTCAATTGAATCTCCTGTGAGGAGGGAAGTAACATTCTCAATAAGGGAGACAAACTTAGAAGTCTTCTTCCTCTCAAGGAGCCATGAGAAGCCAAGATATTTATCCCTTTTTAAGCATGCATTTGTCCCTAGCAAACTCATGATAGATTGCCAAATAGTTGGAATGCAGCTAGGACAAAAGAGGACAGATGATTTTTTTACATGTTCACCAACCTGCCCGAGACATGTTCATAAAGCATTAAAATTGGAACAAGTGCCTTATAACCATCTTTTTGGCCTACAAGAATAGAATACTCCACTGATCAGCATATTAGCCTTTATATTTCAAAGTAAGGCAGATAAACCCTCCACACAAAATATAAACAAGAACGAAAAGTGGGGGATCTCCTTGCCTCAGACCCTAAGATGCCTTGAAAACCTGAATAGCTTGACCATTCACTAAAACTAAGAACAAAGTAAATTTGACACAAGTCATGATCAAATCAACCCATTTCACCATGAATCCCATCAAAAGCATGACTACCCTAAAAAAACACTATTTAACTCTATCATATGTGTGGGCTGTATTGAGCTTGAGCACTAATAAATGCTCTAATTTCTTGTACAACCTGTTAATATGGTGCCAAGCCTCCAAGGCCACCAATGCATTATCAGTAAGGAGTTGCCCTAGCATAAACAAACTTTGATTTTTAGAAAAAAAATTTGAGGCAATATCGGCTTCAAGTGATAAACTAGCAACTTTGACACCAATTTATACAAGACATTACAAAGGCTGATGGGCCAAAAATCAGTAACAGCCTTGGTATTGCTTACTTTTGTGATCAAAATAACATAGATGTAGCTTATCTCTATCGAAATAGCACCATTATTTAGAATAGAGATGACCCACTCAGTAACATCTTGGTATAACATCTTGGTTTTGGTGTGGGAGCTCTTGGATGGCATTTTTCTTACTTGTGGACCTTAGGTACATTTTTTCCTAGTTAATCCTTGGTTGTTCTTGGTTTTTTTATGTTGTATGAAATTGGGTCTAGTGAAAATGAGCTTGAAATGGTGACTTTTGTGTTGATTTTGCTTGGAACCATAGGAACCTATAATGGAACCCAATTTTTTGGTGTGGATGCTTGATTGCTTTCTTGTTCTCTTCAATTCAAGTAAGGGATATAGTTTTCATAATCATTTGGTACATATCTTAGCTTGATTGGTTTTGATTTTAGGTAGATTTAGAGATATGCATTGTTATGGTGAGATATGGCTTGTGATTGAATAGTATGGATCAATCACTTGTGTAGAACATTTGGACACTTGATGCTTGGTTAGGTTAGCATGGTTATGGCCTATTGTAGTAGGTTTAGCTTTGGAGCTTGGCAAGTTGTTGTATGAAGGTTTGGGTGGCTTGGGATGCCCCCGAACATGCTATGGAGAAAATTTTAGAGCTCTAAGACCATGAGATATTACCTGTGGCACCGTGACTTGACAGCATTGACATGATGTAGTATTTTTATTATAATTTTTTGCTTGGGTGTCTAATTGAAGTGATTCAAGAACCCACACGAATATAAGAGAAAGGGCTACAACTTTCATGCTTTAACCGAAGCTTGAGTTAGCCCAGGTTTGACTATATTTCACTTGAAAAAAAGGGCCCAAGGGGTGCTTAAGGAGTCTTGTGGTGGAAAGTGCCTAATAGTACCTTAGTACCCTTTATAGCTATTCAAAGCATTAGGTTGTTAATCAAATTTTCTTGGGTGCAATGAAAGCATGAAGGAAAATAATTCAAAAGAAGTTTTAAGAACTATAATGGGGCCAAGAGGAAGGTCAAGAAGGTTTAGCACCATTGGTAGTCTAGCTGAAGCCTTAAGGCTTGACACACCAATGAGGAACCTTAGTGTACATGTTGAGAACCCTTGAACCTAAAGAATTGAGTTCATCCATAAGAAATCTTATCATAATAGGGAGATTCAAGTACTTGTAGATAGTGGAGCACCATAGATGAAGCCTTTGTGCACATATGGCCAGCCAAGTCATGACTAACGCATAAGTGAAAACTTAGTGCATCCTTGGTAGGTTGAATAGGAAAGGCTTAGTGTTAGGGCCATCCCTTAGTACTTGGCTTAGGCCAAGAATATAGAGAAAACACCAATTAAACATGAGGGACTTGATTGAAAATGAGGGTAAGGGTGTAAGTGCAAACCTAAGAAAGTTTGGGTTTTAAGTGTACATGAAAAAATTAGACTATGATGTCTATGGCATGAAACAAAGTTTAGGGGCCATATTGTACACTTAAACTAGTGCTACAAATGAAACTATGAAACTTAAACTAGCAATTTTGGCCATGCAAATAAGTATAAGGAAAAGTGGAGAATTAGACCAATTTTTTTTGTGACTTTTGATGGCCGGTCATGTTTGTCTCCCACCAAGGATTTAAGCCTTCATTTTCTTGGTTTAATTAATTAGCCAATGTCTTGGTAATTGGCCGAAATAGGCATGGGATAATGACCATTTTCAGCCATTTTAATTAATGCTTGGCAATGTAAGCCATGAATCAAGATTAATGCTGAAATGAACATGCATTTTCGTGACTAAAATGAAGCCATGGATTCTTGAGGGGCGGAAATGAACCATGCAAACTAATATGGGATTAAATAGAGTATTAAACCAATTTCTTGGACATGTGTCCATGGCCAGCTACCATGTCTCCCATTAAACAAATTAAACTAGTATTTCGGCCTTTGAGTGTGTTTTGTTTTGTTTGCCGAAACTTGAAGTGTTCTTGAGAGCTTTGGTGTTCTTGGGAGTTTGCTGCCAAATTGATGCCAATTTTCATGCAATTGAAGCTTGAAAGCAAGAATCAAGCTAAGTCTACTTACTTTTGGCATTAGGCGACCAAGAAGCTCAAGTTGGAGTTTGATTTTTGAAGTTACAAAGGTTACCCGAGAGTGTTCAAGCTCAAATTAGAGGCATAGATTCATAAACTCACTTGTTTTCTTGGTAATAATCCATGATCAAGTGATTATGATAGTTAATTGAAGGCATTGTTGTATTAGGCAACTTTGATTGGAAGATTGATTTCAGCTTTAGATACTCAAGCATAACCAAAAGCTTGAGCTTTGTAGTTGAGGTAGAAGTTCATAAAAGTTACTTGTTTACTTGGTAAAAAATTCCATGCGCAAGTAATTTTGATGGCTAATTCATGAATGAATTATGCTAGGTGATTTCGGTTTGGAAGCTCAAGTTGAACTTAGAAGTTCAAGCATTAACCGAGAGACTCAAGCTTTATTTTGTTGAGGTAGGGTTTCATGGTTTACTTGGATTCTTGGTTATATTCCATGATCAAGTTAATAAAGTAACTAAGTGATGGTTAAAATTTGCTATATGATCTTAGTTACTTCATGGGCATTATTGAGGAGATTCGGTTTATGATTTGGTTAGCTAATCAATTATGGGCATGTGCTAGAAATTCTAGTAAGGGAGGCCAACTTGCTAGAAATTTCGGATCTCTAGTGGATGGTGGACTAAAATGGTGGAGTAGTAAGTGCAATGGTGCACAAGGGCACATGCTTGGGTTTCGGCCGAATGTATCTTGTGGTTTGCGTGTGTGTTTTGTGTGCTTCATTATTTGTTTGTGTGTGCTAACCAATTGTAGATAGCTTAGTTATGCTTATTATGTCTCAGTTACTATATGTGTATATTGTGTTTTTTGTGTTTTCTATGTTTTCTTGCAGGACAAGTAAGCTATGGAGGTTAAGTCTTGGACTTAACTAAATAGACCAAATATGGTCAGTTGTGGATCCTACTGAGTAATTGTTACTCATTGCCCATATATATTTCTTATTTCAGGAAAGGATATTTAGCTTGAGTAGGTTTGCTTGAGTTGCTAGCTTTTGTGTGCTAGTGGTGCTTTTGTGCTTGAGGTATGTGTGCCAACTGAACTTGGCTTAATTGAATTACTCTTACAAGTCATATGTTATGGTATATGCCCAAAACTTATGCTCTAAATTTTGCAGGCTTAAGTAGTTTGTGGGACACGTCTAGGTGCAGGATGAATGTGTGGACTATGGCTCTGATTGTAGTGTTCATTTTCATGACCATGAATATGGTCATTGGGCTAGTGCTTCAGTGTGTGCTGCTGTATTGCACACTTAGGTATCTTCTCGGGGATTAAGGGAACTTAGGTTGTAAAACTTAACCTTGGCAATATTTTGGACTTGTAGCATCCTTGGAATGCTTCCAAGCTAGTGATGGTTGTACTTAGGCTATTTTGTGTGTATATGTAGCCTTTGTTGTACATGGTTTTGTATGTACATATTTGGATGCTTATGTGCCAAGTTATGTTAAGTTTATGAGCTCATGGTTATGTTTCATGTAAGAAACCTCTTGAGATACTTTGTTTGGCCGAATATACATGTGCATGGAAACCTTGATTTTCAAAACTACAAAGATGTGGGCTTTCTGGTTGTCATTCATGAAAGTAGCACACTTGATGAGCACACATCCTAGACACTTAACTGATTAAGTGTATGCCTTGCTTGTATTGTAAGTTACTAATTTACAGCCTTGCCTTGTGTTGCAAGTTAGTGGTTGGGCTTTACCTAAGCTGCAGGTAACTGTTCTAAATAACTCATAAGCCTCCTGGGGCACCCTCCCAGCTCTCAACTTAAGAAAATAAGACTTAAAACTACCTAACAATCAATGGTCATATAAAAGGTAGTTAATAACACCTGAACATAGAGTATTTAAATAACTCTTGGGTAGAAATGGTGAGTGGCACTGAGAGTGCACAAGCTGGGGCCTGTGTGGGGTATGACACTTAGTACCTTGGTGATCTAGGTGAGTTTATTAGCCCAAGACACCACGTGGAATCCTAGTATGCCTAGTTGGTTAGAGGCTCGGCACCATAGCGGCCTAGGTGAGCCAAAGGCTCAAGGCACTATGTGTGGGCCTAGTACACCTATTGAGTTCTTTTGGAACTTAAGGAAGGAGCATCCACCATGTTCACCTATGCAAAAACAAAGGAAAGGACATTTGGTGAGCTTAGCTCACTAGGACACCGACGAGCCAAGGCTACCTAAAAGAGAGTTAAAGGCCAAAACTTGCACATATGTTAGCCCTCAAACTACACAAGACCCACAATAGATTACATATATTGTGTATATATGTATGTCCTTAGGTTTTCTTAACAGGTTTATTTGTTTATTTGCAGGTACCCAAATCCCCTACTAGAAATCTTTGAATTCTCACTCCCTTTAGTGTTGTTGTGTAGATTTCATCTGTAAGGAGCCGATGACCATAAAAGGTTGTCAAGCTAGTGTTATTCATGCAGGTAACCACCTGGTGAATCACTTACTGATTATAGTTTTATTGATTAAGTTGTCTGTGCTAACTATAAATTTCATGCAGCACTGTAAAGGCTAGTGCCACAAAGAAGGACATGTAGACCATCGATCTCAATAGACATTTTGGTATACATCTGTATGCTAGATAGCCTTTAATGTCTCTAAGTTAAGTAATATTTTACTTGTTTTTGGGCATGCGCATAGTCTTTACTTATGTAATAATGCACGTGCACGGTTATTACTTATAATTAATATTCTTATGTTTTCTGATTTGACTTGTATTTTATTTATGTTTTATAAGAGCAATGACAACATTTTGGTTTATTTTCTAAATATGAAATTCAAGTTGAAGCAATTGCATGCATAGTGCGTATTAGGGTAATAACTAGATGCATGAAAGGTTTTAAATGGGACAAATAACTAACTAGCTAACTGCAACTGCAGTGGGTGACTTAAGTCAAATAGAAGCATTTTAGAGTTATCCCACTCAAGAAAAGACAGCCAAAGCAAGATAATGATGGCCAAATATGGGCCAAGAGATTAAGCTAAAAAACCATAGTCTTGTAGCAAGGAAAATGACATAAACCATGGTTAAGGCTAGTTAAGTGTGTTTTGTGCACTAAAGTCATTATAAGTGGTTATCTTTGTCTTTACCTCCCACATTTGGTCTCTTCCAGTAGAAAAAATGCAGCCCTTTCACCTTAACACTTCCTCCATAGCCACAATACCTCTAAGCTTGCAATTAGTTGCAATTTAAACGAAGAAAGGGCAGTTTAAAGCGATTTGGTACTAAGACTTGAGTGCACCTAGGATCAAGCTCCAATTTTAGTATACATTCAAGGTAAGGGGTCTCCTGCTCTCATGGATTGTTTACTATATTTTCAAGCATCCATGGAGCTAGGGCTAAGCTTGGAAGAGAGCCATGAGCTTGATGAACCAAGCTTAGTGAGGGGAGTGCACTTATTAAAGGTTTTGTGACCTAGTGTGAAGTGCACGGTGATGGCAGCTAATTGAAGGGTTTCTAGAGCCAAAAGTTAGTACTAACTAGTGTTAAAACTCTCCTAAGACCAAACTTAACCTTAAGGAGGGTTGCCATAGTGATTTACTTAAGTCTATTGCATGTTTTATGGACTAACCTATGGTTTATGTTGTTGCTACATTTCATGGGTTTATTGGTTGTGAATGGTTGTTGCATTTGGTTGCCATATCTTGTACATATGTATTATGGTTTTGTATTTTAGTGTCTTTGGATGCAGGTTTTAATGATGGTCACATTTCCCTAAGAGAACAAGTGTTACCTTCAATAAGTTTCACAATGAAACTTCCTTCAAATCTGCCCATTTCAGGTCTGGTAGAAAAATCATATTCAAACTAACCTTTGTGGTTTGAGTTTTGATCTAAAATTTATATACTTAAACTTCCAAATGTCTAGTTGTGATCTGGAAAGTTTGGTGATTTTAGGAGGACATTTGGTATTTTAAATGTTGGTGCTTACTGTGTTAGACAGAGGCTGTCTAACATCCTATTTCTGGAGTCCATTGTGTCTTAGGCACTCCTACAACTTAGGATGAGTATTTAGCTGAGTTAAGACCATTATGCTATGCATGTATGCATGCATATGTAAGTGTATGTAAAATGAGACAAGTATGTGAACATTTGAGTAATGTTTTGACTTTGTATGTGATGTGATGCAAAGCTGCCAAAGTGTAACTGATAGGCTGCTTACTTGTAAATTCTGTTTTGGCCACGTATTGTTGTGAAATGCAAGAGCATGTATTTTATACATGTATTGCACATATATGGGACAGCCTTGGAGGGCTTGCCCCTTATGAATGAAGTGTTTGCATGGTTTGGAAATTTTGTATGGGCAAAATGGTCCAAAAGTGGCTAGATTTTTGACCCTGCACCTAAAGTTTAATATCTACCTGTGTAAAATGAATCTTGGAATAAAATTTTGACCACATATAGAGTGCATCTGGAGGTTGAACTAGGACTTAGAATTTCTAAATTTGGAGTGCTGTAGTCAAAGATATGACATTGCAAAGTTGGCTAAATTACTGTTTATTTGGTCAGAATTTTGTAATCAACTTAAAAAATGCATAACTTGGTCTATAGGTGGGCTATTGATGTAAAACCAAATTCATTGATTTTCTTGAAGAATATACTTGATAATGAAGCAAAAAAAAAGGGTTACATAGCTAGATTAATACAGTTTTTTGGAAGAAGTTTCAGGTGCAATGGCTAGTCACTTACACTTAATAAGATTGTCTCATGTGTGGTAGCCAAGATTAAGACTTGTGCTACTATTTTCCTTCCATTCTACCATGGTGTGTATAAAATGTGAATATATGTGCAATGGGTGGACCAATATGCATGCATTTACATAATGCCCAAGAGGGCCACTTGGGTATGCACATTAAGGGTTTTGTTCTGATGGCCTACAGAACATAGCAATCCTAGGAGTTTTAAATGCACAAATTTGGCCCCATAATTGGACTACCCCAGAGTGGGTAACAAATCAAGTATGTGTAATTCCCAAGGCTCCGAGTACAGGTTGGGAAGAGGACTTAGTGTGTAGGTTTTATGCAACAAGGATACTCAAAGTGCAGCAACCAAAGTGTCAAGGCCTTGGTTCAAGTATCATATTGGTAGCCTGTCATTAGGTGCCAAGGAGGCACGAGTAAGGCCCAAAAACTGCTAACTGCTTAGAGGTTCTAGCACATGTACTAGGGAAATAGTTTTTGGTAATAATGTAGGTGTAAAGGACTCTATAGTAGTAAGGGCAATAAGAGTGATACACTTAGGTAGTGCATACGTATCTCACACGGTGCATTAAGATGTTTGAAACATAGGGGCTGTCCAATAGGAGCATCAAAGACTCATACTCTAGGGTATGCAGAGAGTTATTCTCAGCAGACCACTTGATCAGAAGAGGCCTAAAGTATAGTGGAGCATGGAGAAGGGTATGCCTTGGCTGGTAAAGGTGTATTTTGGCAAGGCTATAGTACACTAGTGAGATACTTAGTTTAGTGTTTGTCAGAGGTGTTGAGTATCAAACCTATAGTGTGGGAGTTAGCGGACAAGCTTCATGCTTGTTAAGCTATCTTACACTAAAGGGTTTTGGTATAGGAATGTTGGGTGCTGGACGTAAGTTAAGACTTTTCAGGTGCAAGTGCTATTGGACAAGTTTCAAACTTGTAAAGCTAACTTGCACTAGGATATTTTGGCACAAGGGGAAGTAAGGAGAAGTTATTGGTCATCGAGCTTATCAGGATGAAGTTGAGCTATCAAAGATCCTTTAGTAGCATTTGTATGCTGAGGATAGTAAAGTACTGTGCCAAAGTCTTCAAACATGAAGCAGTACTAAAGTACTTGTAGACCAAGCAAGGTCAGGCACAGGTTGGGAGAACAATAAGTAGTGTAGTTGATGTTGACATTTGGCAAGAGCACAAAGTATAACATCAGCTATAGTACCCATACAGGTCAGGGCCCAACTTGAATGCTAAAAGGCATTGGTTTAATAAGTTGGGTAGGTGAGCATTGAGTGTGTCATCATAGAGTTTAGGTTTGGTTAGGATCTATTGGCACCATATCCTAGGTTTCATCTCAAGGTGGGGAGATTCAATTCAGAGGACTGAATTGTTTGAGGTTGGGGAGAATGTTATGGCCTCTAAGCAGCAAACCTTCAACGGATAGGTAAGACTTGTTAAACAAGTCAAAATCTCTAGTTAAATGCTTTAATTATTTTGAATTACCATGTTAGGCAAGTTTATTAACGATGGATGGTTCCAAGGTCATTTTGGCACCTAAGTGTCACCAAGAGCAAAATGATCATTTTTGCACCTAAAGGTGATAGGTTTAGTTTTAAGCTCATGAATTGCTCTAATGGACCTAAGTGACAAGAAATTAAAGATTTGTACTAAATTGTTAAGTCTTATGCCACTATTTGAGCATGGGGTTTATTTGCAAAAATAAAAAAAGTTTGAGGGCTTAGGAGGAAGGTTGGATTCTTAAACCAATTTGGGAAAGAAGAAGACTATTATTCATCATATTCCTCCAAATGAACTCATAGCTCTCCCTCACCTCTTCAATTCCATGGCCAAATCTCACCCAAATCATCAATTCTTGGTAGAAATCAAAGCATCATGAGGAACCCATGCAAGAGGAAGCTGATTTTTGCATGGTTTTGGTATGAGAGCTCTTCGATGGCATTTTTGTTGCTTGAGGAGCTTGGGTAAATTTTTTCCTAGTAAATTCTTGGTTGTTCTTGGTTTCTTGATATTATATGACCTTCGGTCTAGTGAAAATGAGCTTGAATTGGTGCCTTTTGTGTTGATATTGCTTAGAACCATAGGAACCCTTAATGGAACACAATTTTTTGGTGTAGATGCTTGATTGCTTGCCTGTTCTCTTCAATTGAGGTAAAAGATTTAGTTTTCATACTCATTTGGTGCATATCTTAGTTTTCTTGCATGTGTTTTCAAGTAGATTTAGAGATATGCATTGTTATTGTGAGATATCGCTTGTGATGGATTGGTATGGATTAAGTAGTTGTGTAGAACATTTGGACACTTGATACCTGGTTAGGTTAGCATGTTTATGGCCTATTGTAGTAGTTTTAGCAATCTGAAGCTTGGCAAGTCATGGTATAAAGGTTTTTGTGGCTTGGGATGCCCCCAAACAAGGGGTGAATAAGGAGTCTTAGGGTGAAAGGTGCCTAATGGTAACTTTTTACCTCCCATAGATCCTTAAAGCACTAGGTTGTTAATCAAGTTTTCTTAGGCATAACAAAAGCATGAAGGAAGATAATTTGGAAGAAGTTTTTTTGGAAGAAGTTTTAAGTACTACAATAGAGCAATTAGGAAGGTTAAGAATCTTTAGCACATTGGTAGTCTAGTTGAAGCCTTAAGGCTTGAGAAGCTAAAAAAAGCCCTAGTGTACATTTTGAGTTCTCTAAAACCTAAATAATTGAGTCCATCCACAGCAAATCTTATCATAATAGGATGAACTAAGTAATGGTGGATTATAGAGCATCATGGATGAAGCCTTAGTGCACTTGTGGCCTAGTCGAGTTGTGATTGAGTTACAAGTGAAAGCTTAGTGCATCCTTGGTAGGTTAAATTGGCAAGGCTTAGTGCCTTAGTGATCTAGGTGAGCTTATTAGCTTGAAACACCAAGTGAGAGCTTAATGCGTCGAGTTGGGTAGAAGCTTTGCACCATAATGGCCTAGGTAAGCCAAAGGCTTGTGCCACTATGTGAGCACCTAGTACACCTAGTGACTTATTCGGAACTCAAGTAAGGATTCATCTATGCAATAACAAAGGGAAAGATATTTAGTGACTTTAGCTCACTTGAACATCAATAAGCCATGGCTTGCTAAAAATGAGTTAAAGGCCAAAACTTGCCAGGCACGAGGTGATGTTTGTGCTAAGACTGGGAAGAAGTAAGGTCCCAATGGACTCGAACATATGTGCATATGTTAGCTTTTAAACTACATAGGCCCACAGTAGATTACATATATTATGTATATATGTATGTCCTCAGGTTTTTGTTTGTAGGTTTATTTGTTTTTTTTTTTGTTTAGGTACCCAAATCCATTACTGGGAATTTTTGAATTCTCACTCCTTTTAGTGTTGCTGTGTAGATTTCATTTGTAAGGAGCTGGCGACCAGAGAGGGTTGTCGAGTTAGTGTTGTTGATACAGGTAACCACCTAGTTTTATCACTTATTAGTTCTAGTTTTATTAGTTAAGTTGTCTGTGATACTATAGTTTTCTTGTAGCCTTGTAAAGACTAGTGGCACAAGGAAGGACATAATGGACCATGGATCTCAGTAGTTGTTTCGGTATACTTATGTATGCTAGATAGCCTCCAATGTCTCTAAGTCGATTAGTATGTCAGTTACTTTTGGGCATGTGCATAGTCTTTACTTATATAATGGTAATCGTGCACGGCTTTTACTTGTAGTTAATACACTTATGTTTATGCTTCGGCTTATGGTTTATTTATATTTTATAAGAGCCATGGAAACATTTTGATTTATTTTCTAAATACAAAATTCAAGTCAACACAATTGCATGCATAGTGCATATTAGGTTAATAACTAAATGCATGAAAGATTTTGAATGGGATAAAGAATTAACTAGCCAACTGCAACTAGAGTGGGACTCCGATTCCGTAGTCTTCTTGGGAGGACCCCACTCAAGGTAAGGACTTTACAACGTTAACCTTCTCAATTGTAAATGGCCTTGTCAATTCTTTGTTCATGCTTTCTATCACCACCTAGCACATCAAAGATGTGACTACCTTGATCAAAGCCAAATGACAGAGGGAGAACCTCTTTCAGGATAACCATAATAGAAATTCTTAGTCACATTTTGTTGCAATTAATTAGACAATAGTTTTAAGTTGATGGGAATTATATGTTATTAAAGAAGATTTTTATGCCTTCCCTCTAATTCTCCACAATTAATTAGAAAATAATTTAAAGTTGGTGGAAATACTTGGCTTATTAAGGAAGATAAACCTGTCATACCAAAATAATTCAAATCACTTTTTATGTGGTTCAAATTTTAATTAGATTTTAGGATATACAATGCAGTTTGTGTCCTATATTGGGTAATCTAGTCTTTTTGGGGAACTGTTATAAGTCTCCTAGTGGAATTCTCAATGAGTGAGGTAAGTTCTTAAATCCTTAGCTTAAATACCTTAATTAAAGGTGAATTAGTAAAATCAAGTAAGTTATTTGTGTTATTGTTGTGCCCAAAAGCCAATCATGAGATGATTGTATTTTTGCACATTGAGTCATGATATTTTATTAAGGCATTAATCCAACAATTATGTTTGTTGTTTTTGTTTCTGCGTAACTTAACAAACATAATCGTAACCCTAGAATAATGATATTCTTAAACCTCCCTGGTCTAGTATTATTATGGAGCGGGTTGCAATAATACATAATGACTAGCATATGTGGAGACTAATATGAGATATGTAGTCTACATATGGGTACAAGTTGGAGAACTTGTGTACTGGACCGACCCACCATGAGAACACTACATGGATCGTTATATGAGTGTCATAAGTGATTCTCATAGTGATCATGGTATATGTAGTCCTTCGACCTAAGATCATCAAGGTTCCCTACATGTGAGTCACATACTTTGATACTTTCCTTTGTTGCTCGTAACTGAGTGAACTTGAAGGAGGTCATTGGGTATGTCACATATCATGCGGAGGGATTTGTATGATCAAGATGGGATTTGTCCCTCCTATGTAACAGGAGTGATATCTTCGGGCCCCTTGATAGAGTGAGACTTAGAAAATGCATGGCCATGCTCGGATGAGTTGATATATGATATCAATGTCATCAGTTTAAGTTGGTCTACTCGGTAATCAAGAAACCAAAGATCGGGCTATACGAGAGTGACACATTCCATGTCTCGTGCTTAGTCTTGATATCTTGGACAAAGGGACAATGGCATATATCGGTGATGATCATAAAGGTTTAGTCGATTCACCGACAATCTTGTCACTTGGGTAGCAATGATGTGTTGCTAGACACCGCTCATTGCTTATGATCATAAATGTGATTTATGATCATTGCCAACATGGCAAGAACCTATTGGGTCGCACACATAGAGCTATTTGGATCATTAGAGTGCATGGGCTAATTATTTGGGTTATGGTTTCACTTTAATTTCGTATTAATAATGGGCCCAAGAGTTGAGCCATTAGTAAGCCCGAAATTAAATCCTAATTGGATTAGGGCTTTGAAACCCATTAGGCCTGGAAGTTGAGTCTCACTATAAATACAGCTTTTAAGTGAGAAATTCGTAAGTCTCCTTGCCCTAGCCTCCCAAAAGGACAGCCGCACTCTTCTCTTGCAATTCTTTGGAGGACACAAGCTAGCACTGCGAGCGCAAAAGAAACGCATCTGCCGGGACGTGGAGCGTAGTGATCCCGAGAGGCTCGTGTGGATACCATAGAGAGTCTGAACACGTCAACTGTTCAGGTTTTGTGATTCGACTCTACAGTTGAGTGAGAAATCTCAACCGAAAATTAGGTATGAAAATTTTTGAACACCCGGTTTACCCCGTTTCACTTGGATCTTGGAGGGTTTCGGTTAAATTCCGCTGCGCTGTTTGGCTCCCGAAACCCAACAATTTGATGGTTAGTTGGTTTTGAAAGGCTTATGGCACTAGGTATAACTGAGGGGAAAATAATAATTTTGCTCCTTGGGGGCTTAGGACAAGCCCTGAAAGTTAAAGTGATGCTTTTTAAAAACCAAAACCTAAGTTAAGCAAGTTTTAATTAAGTGTTTAAATGCTTGGTTACTATTTGATAAAGGGGTTCTTTTGCAAATTTTAGAAAAGTTTGGGGGGATAGTGTTGGTTGATTTAAACTTTTATGGGAAGAAGTTTTGCCACTATTCATCTCCTTTAATTCACCATTTTCATAGCTTTCCTTTTACCTCATTATTTCTTGCTCAAATTTTCTTTAAATCATGGTTTCTTGGAAAAATTGGCCCTTGATGTACCTTAGTGGAAAGAAGCTTTCTTTGCTCTTGTCTTTGTGTTTTCAAGCTCGTTAAGGTTTTTTTGTGTTTGAGCAAAGCTTTATGCTTAAGCTACTCTTTTCCCCTTGGAGTTTTCATGTTTCTTATGCTTAATAATGCTCGGGCTTTGCTTGGATTGCTTTAATTTGGTGCCATATACCTAGTATTTTGCTTGAAACCTACGAAACCTAATGGACCTTTTGCACTTGAGGTTTGATGCTTGTTGCTAGTTTAAGATTAATTAAGTTAAGGGATTCATTATATTTACATAATTGATGTTATTCCTTGCTTGTTTGCTTGTTAAATTCAAGTAGTTTGATGAATGACATTAGTTGGTTGGTTGTGTTGACCATGGTGGACTAGTGTTGTCGCCCTATTTAGTGTGGTGTTTTGACACATTATAAGCATGGTAGGAATTTTGTATTGTGGCTTGGTATATGTGTTTTACATGTAAACAAAGTGGGTAGGCCACCCTAGCATGTTTGGAGTGGTTTTAAAGCCTCCCAAGATGCCTTTGGCACTATTTTTGGGTGCAAGGGATTGGACACCAGAGCTGCGGCCCCGGGAAGAAGGAGCTGTGTGCCTTGGAGGTACCTACAGTACCTGAGACGCCGAGGTTGCAACCTTGAGAAGTGGAAGTTGTGACTCTAGGTGTAAAGGCGAGGAAAGTAGGCTTTCTTTGAATGGGGGCTTCGAGGGAGGTTTGACGGAAGGGTGCCTAGGTACCTAAGGGGTGTGCCAAGATTTCCAAAACTCACCTAAGAGATAGGAGTTTCTACAAGTTTTGTGAGTTATAAATGTACCCATGGCGGAAACTGTTAGTGTTGTGCCCAAAAGCCAGTCATGAGATGATTGTATTTTGTAGATTGAGTCATGATATTTTATTGAGGAATTAATCCAGTAATCCTGTTTGTTATATGTTTTCTATGTGATATAATCAAACGTAATTATAACCCTAGAATAATACTCCCTCCGTCCCATAAATTTTGATACATTTGACTTTTTGTTGTATTTTAACTCAATTTTATTCATATTATTGTTTGTTAAAAAAATTAAAAAATATATATTTAGAAACTACATATCTTGAATTATCATTCATATACAAAGATTTTGTATTTATATATTAAAATGTTGAAAATAAAAAAACATAGATTAATTGCCAAAAATAAATGGAGCAAAACTTTTGGGACAGAGGGAGTAGTATTCTTAAATGCCCCTGGTCTAGTATTATTGTGGAGTAGGTTACAATAATATATAACAACTAGCGTATGTGGAGACTAATATGAGATATGTAATCTACATATCAGTACAAGTTGAAGAACTTGTGTACTAAACCAACCCACCATGAGAACGCTACATGGATCGCTTTATGAGTGTCATAATTGATTCTTATAATGATCATGTATATGTAGTCCTTTGACCTAAGGTCATCAAGATTCCCTACATGTGAGTCACATACTTTGATACTTCCCTTTGTTGCTCGTAACTAAGTGAACTTGAAGGAGATCATTGGGTATGTCACATATCATGCGGAGGGTTTTGTATGATTGAGATGAGATTTGTCCCTCCTATATAACGAGAGTGATATCTTTAGGCCCCTTGATAAAGTGAGACTTAAAAAAGGCATGGCCATGCTTGGATGACTTAATATACTATATCAATGTCATCATTTTAAGTTAGTCTACTTGGTAATCAAGAAACCAAAGATTGGGTTATACGAGAGTGACACATTCCATCTCTCGTGCTTAGTCTTGATATCTTAAACAAATAGACAATGGCATATACGGATAATGATCATAAAGGTTTAGTTGAATCACCGACAATCTTGTTACTTAGGTAGCAATGATGTGTTGCTAGACACCGCTCATTGTTTATGATCATAAGTGTTATTTATGATCATTACCAATGTGGTAAGAGCCTATTGAGTCACACACATAAAGCCTATTTGAATTATTTGAGTGCATGGGCTAATTTATTTCGGTTATGGTTTCATGACAATTTCGTATTAATAATTAGCCCAAAAGTTGAGCCATTATTAAGCCCGAAATTAAACCTAATTGTATTAAGGCTTTTAAAACCCATTAGGCTTTGAAGTTGAGTCTCATTATAAGTACATCATATACTGAGAAATTCATAGCTCTTGCCCTAGCCTCAAAAAGGATAAAATCAGAAGAATTATAAAAGCTAGTCATATTCTTCTCTTGCCATTCCTTGGAGGTGTGGTGATCTCGAGGGGCTCATGTGGATACCATAGAGAGCTTGAACACGTCAACTATTCAGGTTTTGTGATTCGACTCAACAGTTGGGTGAAAAATCTCAACCAAATTACGTATGAAAATTTTGAACACTTGATTTACCCTGTTTTGCTTAGATCCTGGAGGATTTCGGTTACATTCTACTGCACTTGTTTGGCTCCCGAAACCCTATAGTGGTATCAGAGCTACTTGTGAAACCTTAAATCAGAATTGAATGTCAAATTGCATGATATATTGTGTGTTCGATTGCTTTCGATTATGATTGATTAGATGGATTCATGATGTGTGAAACCGAAACTCATGATGAATATATAAGATATATGAAGAAATGGCATAAATTGGTTAATAAGATTAACCCTAGATTGATTGGTATGAGATACCTATACGGATTAGGATTCTTGCAATAGTTGCAAAACCCTAGCATGGATTGGATTAGGGCTGTTCAGGCACTGAGAGTAGAGTAGTTTTGGTGGCTCGAATGGAGGTGATCTCGGGTGCTTAGTTGCTCAAAATAGAAGATCTCGGACAACATAATTGTAAGACAATTTTTTACGCCATGGGGCAACCCCCCACAAGGGTGGCTCCTTTTAACCATCGCCCGTTGACTGGCCAGCGGGACCGTCGTATGCGAAGCTCCACATTAATAAAAATTGGTTAATCAATGCATGGTAATTAGCATGCATTTTTGTTGAATGAGACTTGACATGATATGCTAATTGGTGGTTGAAGCATGGTGCATGGTTGTATCCCTTATTGGTTGTACTTGTAAATATGGCTTACGAGTCGTGCCTTTTCTTGTTGCTCTCATTGTACATTCTCTTCTCACCTTACTCCCCTTGAATGTAACTTGAGGTTTCTATTATTGATGTAATTGTACAATACAGGATCATCCAAGGTGGTGTGTCCAAGGAGATGACAACAAAAGGGCAACCAAGCAAGGAGGAAAAGGAGCTTGTGAAGACCCTTTTCTTTTCTTAGGCTTTTATGATATTCTCATTGGCTTAAGAATATCGCATAGTTTGGGCTATAACCATGTCACGTTTACTTTCTTGTTAGCATGAGATGCATGTTTTATATTTGTATGTGATGCATGTATAAGACAACCGGAGATAACAAATTGGTGAGATCAAAAGAAAAATCCCTCAAACAAATATTAAGTCATTAAATGTGATGCCTTCCAAATGTTGGCACTCGTCAAGACTTTGATCAACATTGGGTGGGTTTGCCAAAGCAAAGCACCTATGTTCATCTTGGTAAGGCGTGATGGGATAATAGTGATATCCAAATTGCTAACTTTGGGTCCAACTTAACTAAGTCATCCTAATAGGATTGGGGACTTAGAGGCATAGAGTTGGGCTTAAGTTCATGAGATGAGCTTGGACAAGTGTTGTTCACCCAACTATCCAAGAGTTGCATGAGATGCAATTGGCAAGGAGTTGCCTACCTAAATAACTGTAACTTGAGAGAAAAGCCAAAGCTGACTCAGGTTGTGGTCAAATATGGATCTTGGCCCACTAGAATACCTTAGCACCGAGGTGTTCCGAAATAATATCGAGGGTTATTATTTTGAGGAAAATAGTGGGAGTATCATTTAATAAAATTCCTTATTAAATGAATTAAAATACATGACTCTTACACTGCATATTTACTGTTGTAGATAACCATGGCACAAAACACATCGACACTTTCATTGTGATCGATCCTTGAGAAGGAAAAACTGAATGGGACCAACTTTCTCAAATGGTACCGAAACTTGAGGATAGTCCTCAAACAAGAGATAAAGGCTTATGTCCTAGAGCAGCCCATTACGAATGAGCCTGCTGCCATTGCTCCAAGAGCTGAAAGGGATGCTCACAAGAGGCATTTTGATGATGCTTTGGATGTTGCTTGCCTCATGCTTATTACCATGGAATCTAAGCTTTAGAAGCAACATGAGAACGTGGGGGCGTTCGATATGATCGAACATCTCAAAATGCTTTTCCAAGAGCAAGCTAGGCATGAGAGGTTTGAGACCTCTAAGGCATTGTTTCAGTGCAAGATGTCTGAGGGAAGTCCCGTGGGTCCTCATGTGCTCAAGATGATTGGGTACATTGAGAATCTTGAGAGTTTGGGATTTGCTCTTCAGAAAGAGTTAGCTGTTGATGTAGTCTTGCAATCGTTGCCTGAAAGCTACAGTCAGTTCGTCATGAACTATAACATGAATGACCTTGACAAGTCCCTCCCTGAATTGCTCAACATGTTGAGAACTGCTGAGCAAAACCTTAAGAAGGCTAAGCCCATTTTGATGGTTCAAAAGGGCAAAGGAAAGGGAAAAGCCAACAAGAAGAAGGATAAAGCTAATGGAAAGTCCAATGCTAATTCTTCTTCAGCTGCACTGAAACCAAAGGGTGGTGTGGCAAAGGAAGGGGAGTGCTTCCATTGTAAGCAACCTGGACACTGGAAGCGCAATTGCAAGCTCTATCTTGAAGAACTTGCTAAGGAAAAGGGAAGTAAGACTTCCACTTCAGGTATTTTTGTTATAGAGGCTAACTTTTCTACTTCCTCATCTTGGGTATTGGATACTGGATGTGGATCTCACATTTGTGCAAATGTGCAGGATCTAAGTAGAAGTAGAAGATTGGCCCGAGGTGAAGTGGACCTACGTGTTGGAAATGGAGCAAGGGTTGCTGCCTTAGCCGTAGGGACTTATGTTCTCACTTTACCTAGTGGATTAGTTTTAGAATTAGACAACTGCTACTTTGTGCCTACTATTAGTAGAAATTTGATTTCTGTTTCTTGTTTGGACAAGAAAGGTTTTTCATTTATAATAAAGGACAAATGTTGTTCTATTTATTTGAATGAAATCTTTTATGGTAGTGCTCAACTTAGCAATGGGTTGTATGTTCTAGACCTCAAAAATCCAATCTATAATGTGAATACCAAAAAGGTCAAATTAAATGATTCAAACCCGACCTATCTCTGGCACTGTCGCTTGGGCCATATAAATGAGACCCGCATATCCAAGCTCCATAAGGATGGACTCTTGGACTCATTTGATTTTGAATCATATGAGACATGTGAGTCATGTTTGTTGGGCAAGATGACCAAAGCCCCATTCACTGGGCAAAGTGAAAGGGCTAATGACTTACTAGGACTCATACATAGTGATGTATGTGGCCCTATGTCTACACATGCTAGAGGAGGTTTCCAATACTTCATTACTTTCACTGATGACTTCAGTAGATATGGCTATGTGTATCTCATGAGACACAAGTCAGAATCCTTTGAAAAGTTCAAAGAATTCAATAATGAAGTAGAGAATCAACTCGGGAAGAGTATCAAAGTGCTTCGATCAGATCGAGGTGGAGAGTACTTGGATCGAGAATTCCTTGACTATCTGAAGGAGTGTGGTATAGTATCACAACTCACTCCACCAGGTACACCTCAATGGAATGGTGTATCTGAAAGGAGAAATTGAACTCTGTTAGACATGGTTCGCTCTATGATGAGTCAAGCTGACCTTCCAAACTCCTTTTGGGGACATGCTCTAGAGACAGCCGCTTTTACACTAAACTGAGTTCCATCTAAATCGGTTCAAAAGACACCATATGAGATATGGAATGGGAGGCATCCCAATTTGTCTTTTATGAAGATTTGGGGCTGTGACACTTATGTGAAACGTCAATCCTCTGACAAACTAGGGCCCAAATCTCAAAAATGCCTTTTTGTTGGGTATCCCAAAGAAACAAAGGGTTACTATTTCTACAATCCTTCTGAGCAAAAAGTGTTTGTTGCTCGAACTGGTGTCTTTTTAGAGAAAGAGTTTATCTTTAAAGGAACTAGTGGGAGGAAAGTAGAACTTGAAGAAATTCAAGAACAACAAGGAGACATTGAACCTGAAATGGAACCTGAACAGACACCACAAGATGTTGTGGTTCAAGAGTCTGTTCCTGTAGCACAGAGCCCACGTAGGTCTAGTAAGATTTGGCGTGAGCCTGAGAGATATGGATTTCTCATGACTCACACTGGTGATGTGATGCTCATGGATCAGGATGAGCCCACAACCTACCAACAAGCTATGTCGGGGCCTGACTCTAAGAAGTGGCTAGTGGCCATAAAATCCAAGATGGAATCCATGTATGAAAACCAAGTATGGACTTTGGTTGACCCACCTGAAGGGGTAAAACCCATAGGGTGCAAATGGGTTTTCAAGAAGAAAACTGACATGGATGGTAATGTGATTACCTTTAAGGGACGATTGGTTGCAAAAGGTTTCAAGCAAATTCATGGTATTGACTATGATGAAACTTTTTCACCAGTTGCTATGCTTAAATCCATCCAAATTTTGTTCACTATTGCTACACACTATGATTATGAGATATGGCAAATGGATGTCAAAACTGCATTCCTAAATGGAAAGCTACTTGAGGATGTGTACATGACACAACCTGAGGGTTTTGTCACTCCTGAGAATGCCAATAAAGTGTGCAAGTTGCAAAAGTCTATTTATGGACTGAAGCAAGCTTCTTGAAGTTAGAATCTTCATTTTGATGAAGCAATCAAAGAGTTTGGTTTTATCAAAAATGAAGATGAACCTTGTGTCTACAAGAAGGTTAGTGGGAGCGCTATTGTCTTCTTGGTGTTGTATGTAGATGACATACTACTCATCGGGAATGACATTCCTGAGCTACAGTCTGTGAAGACTTGGCTAGGGAAATGTTTCTCTATGAAGGACTTGGGTGAAGTAGCCTATGTGTTAGGCATCAGGATCTATAGAGATAGATCTAGAAAGCTTCTTGGCCTAAGTCAAAGTACATACATTGACAAGGTGCTAAAGAGGTTTAGCATGCAAGATTCCAAGAAAGGATTCTTGCCCATGTCACATGGTATAACTCTTTCTAGATCTCAGTGTCCGAGTACACCTGAGGAGAGAGAGCGCATGAGTAAGATTCCATATGCCTCGGCAATTGGATCTATCATGTATGCCATGATATGTACTCGTCCTGATGTCTCGTATGCCTTGAGCATAACGAGCAGGTACCAATCGAACCTCGGTGAGAGTCACTGGACAGCTGTTAAAAACATCCTTAAGTACTTATGAAGGACTAAGGATGCATTCTTGGTTTTTGGAGGTGAATATGAGCTTATTGTAAGGGGTTACACCGATGCTAGCTTCTAATCCGATAAGGATGATTTTAGGTCGTAATCTAGTTATGTGTTTTGTATTGGTGGTGGTGCTGTAAGCTAAAAGAGTTCAAAGCAATAAATAGTAGCCAACTCTACACCAGAATCTGAGTACATTGCTGCCTCAAATGTTGCGAATAAGGTAGTTTGGATCAAGAAGTTCATCATAGAACTTGGAGCGGTTCCAAGCATTGTCGACCCGATAAAGCTCTATTGTGACAACAATGGAGCAATCATATAGGCTAAGGAACCTCGATCTCACCAGTGATCCAAACACATACTCCGATACTATCATCTCATCAAGGAGATCATCGAGAAGGGCAATGTAAGAATATGCAGGACTTCGACAGACAACAACATCATTGATCTGCTGACAAAACCCTTTACGCAGCAAAAGCATGATAACCATTCTAGGTTTATCGGTATTAAATAAATGGATAATTGGCTTTAGTGCAAGTGGGAGATTGTTAGTGTTGTACCTAAAAGCCAATGATGAGATGATTGTATTTTCTACTTTGAGTCATGATATTTTATTAAGACATTAATCCAGTAATTGTGTTTGTTATATGTTTTCTGTGTGACATAATCAAACGTAATTATAACCCTAGAATAATTGTATTCTTAAATGTCTTTAGTCTAGTATTATTGTGGAGTGGGTTACAATAATACATAATGACTAGCATATATGGAGACTAATATGAGATATGTAGTGTACATATGGGTACAAGTTGGAGAATTAATGTATTGAACCGACCCACTATGAGAACGCTACATGGATCATTACAAGAGTGTCATAAGTGACTCTCATAGTGATCATGTATATGTAGTCCTTTGACCTAAGGTTATTAAGGTTCTCTACATGTGAATCACATATTTTGATATTTCCCTTTGGTGCTTGTAACTGAGTGAACTTGAAGAAGGTTATTAGGTATGTCACATATCATGCGGAGGATTTTGTATGATCAAGATAAGATTTGTCCCTTCTATGTAATAGGAGTGCTATCTTCAGGCCCTTTGATAGAGTGAGACATAGAAAATGCATGGTCATGCTCGGATGACTTAATATATGATATCAATGTTATCAATTTAAGTTAGTCTTCTCAGTAATCAAAAAACCAAATATTGGGCTATACGAGAGTGACAAATTCTATGTCTTGTGCTTAGTCTTAATATCTTGGACAAAGGGACAATGACATATACGGATAATGATCATAAAGGTTTAGTTGAATCACAGACAATCTTGTCACTTAGGTAGCAATGATGTGTTGCTAGACACAGTTCATTGTTTATGATCATAAATCACATATGATCATAAATGTGATTTATGATCATTACCATTGTGATAAATGCTTATTGGGTCGCACACATAAAGCCTATTTTAATGATTTTAGTGCATGGGCTAATTTATTTGGGTTATGGTTTCATGATAATTTTGTATTAATAATTAGCCCAAAAGTTGAGCCATTGTTAAGCCCAAAATTAAACCTAATTAGATTAGGGCTTTGAAACCCATTAGGCTTGGGAGTTGAGTCTCACAATAAATACACCATATAGTGAGAAATTTGCAGCTCTTGCCCTAGCTTCCCAAAAGAACGAAATCAGAAGAGTTCTAAAAACTAGCCACACTCTTCTCTTACCATTCTTTGGAGGATGCAAGTTAGCACTATGGTGTTAGTGTTGTGCCCAAAAGCCAATCATGAGATGATTGTATTTTTGTACATTGAGTCATGATATTTTATTAAGGTATTAATCCAGCAATTATGTTTATTGTTTTGTTCCTGCGTAACTTAACAAACATAATTGTAACCCTAGAATAATGATATTCTTAAAAGTCCCTGGTCTAGTATTATTGTGGAGCGGGTTGCAATAATACATAACGACTAGCATATGTGGAGACTAATATGAGATATGTAGTCTACATATGGGTACAAGTTGGAGAACTTGTGTACTGAACCGACCCACCATGAGAACACTACATGGATCGTTATATGAGTGTCATAAGTGATTCCCATAGTGATCATGGTATATGTAGTCCTTCGACCTAAGATCATCAAGGTTCCCTACATGTGAGTCACATACTTTGATACTTTCCTTTGTTGCTCGTAACTGAGTGAACTTGAAGGAGGTCATTGGGTATGTCACATATCATGCGGAGGGATTTGTATGATCAAGATGGGATTTGTCCCTCCTATGTAACGGGAGTGATATCTTCGGGCCCCTTGATAGAGTGAGACTTAGAAAATGCATGGCCATGCTCGGATGAGTTGATATACGATATCAATGTCATCAGTTTAAGTTAGTCTACTCGGTAATCAAGAAACCAAAGATTGGGCTATACGAGAGTGACACATTCCATGTCTCGTGCTTAGTCTTGATATCTTGGACAAAGGGACAATGGCATATATCGGTGATGATCATAAAGGTTTAGTCGAATCATCGACAATCTTGTCACTTGGGTAGCAATGATGTGTTGCTAGACACCGCTCATTGCTTATGATCATAAATGTGATTTATGATCATTGCCAACGTGGTAAGAGCCTATTGGGTCACACACATAGAGCTATTTGGATCATTAGAGTGCATGGGCTAATTATTTGGGTTATGGTTTCACTTTAATTTCGTATTAATAATGGGCCCAAGAGTTGAGCCATTATTAAGCCCGAAATTAAATCCTAATTGGATTAGGGCTTTGAAACCCATTAGGCCAGGAAGTTGAGTCTCACTATAAATACAACTTTTAAGTGAGAAATTCGCAGGTCTCCTTGCCCTAGCCTCCCAAAAGGACAGTCGCACTCTTCTCTTGCAATTCCTTGGAGGACGCAAGCTAGCACTGTGAGCGCAAGAGAAACGCATCCGCCGGGACGTGGTAGAAGCGTGGTGATCCCAAGAGGCTCATGTGGATACCATAGAGAGCTTGAACACGTTAACTGTTCAGGTTTTGTGATTCGACTCTACAGTTGAGTGAGAAATCTCAACCGAAAATTAGGTATGAAAATTTTTGAACACCCGGTTTACCCCGTTTCACTTGGATCCTGGAGGGTTTCGGTTAAATTCCGCTGCGCTGTTTAGCTCCCGAAACCCAACATATGGGCACAAGAGAAACACAGCTTCTAGGACGTGATAGAGGTGTGGTGATCCCAAGAGGCTCATGTGCATACCATAGAGAGCTTGAACATGTCAACTATTCAGGTTTTGTGATTTGACTCAACAATTGGATGAAAGATCTCAACTGAATTAGATATGAAAATTTCAAACACTCGGTTTACCTCGTTTCATTTAGATCCTAGAGGTCCTAGAGTTTTGGTTATATTCCACTACGCTTGTTTGGCTCCCGAAACCTTACAGAAGGTTTAGTACTAATGGAGCCTAACCAAGTGTTCGGGTTCGATGTCTTGATGTGGGAACCTCAGTGCACCTAAGAAGGTTCCATAAAGACTAGCAAATAAGAGTCCAACCATGACAATATCTATTCCACTAGGGTGAACCAAGCAATTGTAGATAGGTATGTGCACTGACTAAAGGTTTGGTTCACTTGTAGCCCAGGGAAGTTTACTCGAGGCACAAGTAAGAACGTAGTGCACTCTTGGTAAGGTTTTAAGGTGGAAGCTTAGTACACAAGTGACATATATAAGTTTAATAACTAAAGGCACTATATAGAGGTTTAGTACACCAAATGAGTTCCATAGAACTCAAGCAAGGTGCGTCCACCATATTCACCTGTACAATAATCAAAGAAAGGCTAAATGGTTAACTAAGCTAATTGTGCCAGTAAGGCAATGCTTGTTAGGAGCTAGTTAAAAGCTAGAACTTGCTAGACATTGAGTGACATTCATGGGAAGACTAGGTAGATGACAAGCCCCAAAGGACTGGAATGCTATACACATAGGTTTAACCTCGTGTTATTTTGGCTCACAGTAAATTGCACACACACACACACACACATACATATCATCAAATTTTTTGTTGTAGGTTGAAGATTAACTTATTCAAAATCCTTAATTTTTGTTCCCTTAGTGTTTGTTGTGCAGATGTTGATTCTGTAAAGCCGACCATTGAGAGTTATTGAGTTAGGCTCATGAGTAGGTAATTGATTTATTTGAATCTTTATGATTCTATATTGTGTTTTACTTATTGGTTGAGTTATGGTACTAACTATAGTTGTTTGTTTGGCTGATAATGACTAGTTTGGCATAAGGGAGGACTATGGAACTCACATATTCCAAGTATGACCTTGAGGTGGGAGCTAGTTACGGATCTCAGTAGTTTTATCATTGGTGTATATCTTTGTACACTAATTTGCCTCCAATGTACATGGTTGAATAGTTAGACTCTAAAATCACTTTTGGGTGTGAGAATAGACTTTTTTATGCTTGGATGTTCACAAACGGTTGATTACGCGTAGTTAATCACATAAATGTATTGTATGCTTTGACTATTTTGATGCTCGATTTTAATAAAATGCCATGACAATGTTTTATGTTTATGTACTTGTTTCATCACTTAGTTAAAGCATTACTCATAAATGGCTATAGAATAGGTTAATTAATTAGAAACATGTTGGTTTTAACTAGTGTTCTTGGAATTAATTAGCCAATTGCAATCAGCATGAGATATGTTTCCATAAATTTTTTAGATAGGACTACCAATGGCGGTTTCAAGAACAATTTGGGTTTAACTTGAACCTGGTTATATACATTTGCCCATAACACACCCCTAGCATTGCTCAACAGAGATGGGTGCCAGGTAAACTGTTAGTGTTGTGCCCAAAAGGCCAATCATGCACATTGAGTCATGATATTTTATTAAGGCATTAATCCAGCAATTATGTTTGTTGTTTTTGTTTCTGCGTAACTTAACAAACATAATTGTAACCCTAGAATAATGATATTCTCAAACATCTTTAGTCTAGTATTATTGTGGAGCGGGTTGCAATAATACATAATGACTAGCATATGTGGAGACTAATATGAGATATGTAGTCTGCATATGGGTACAAGTTGGAGAACTTGTGTACTGGACCGACCCACCATGAGAACACTACATGGATCGTTATATGAGTATCATAAGTGATTCTTATGTAACAAGAGTGATATCTTCGGGCCCCTTGATAGAGTAAGACTTAGAAAAATGCATGGCCATGCTCGGATGAGTTAATATACAATATCAATGTCATCAGTTTAAGTTGGTCTACTCGGTAATCAAGAAACCATAGATTGGGCTATATGAGAGTGTTAGTATTGTGCCCAAAAAGCCAATCATGAGATGATTGTATTTTTGCACATTGAGTCATGATATTTTATTGAGGCATTAATCCAGCAATTATGTTTGTTGTTTTGTTTCTGCGTAACGTAATAAGCATAATTGTAACCCTAGAATAATGATATTCTTAAACGTCCCTAGTCTAGTATTATTGTGGAGCGGGTTGCAATAATACATAATGACTAGCATATGTGGAGACTAATATGAGATATCTAGTCTACATATGGGTACAAGTTGGAGAACTTGTGTACTGGACCGACCCACCATGAGAACACTTCATGGATCGTTATATGAGTGTCATAAGTGATTCTCATAGTGATCATGGTATATGTAGTCCTTCGACCTAAGATCATCAAGGTTCCCTACATGTGAGTCACATACTTTGATACTTTCCTTTGTTGCTCGTAACTGAGTGAACTTGAAGGAGGTCATTGGGTATGTCACATATCATGCGGAGGGATTTGTATGATCAAGATGGGATTTGTCCCTCCTATGTAACGGGAGTGATATCTTCGGGCCCCTTGATAGAGTGAGACTTAGAAAATGCATGGCCATGCTCGGATGAGTTGATATACGATATCAATGTCATCAGTTTAAGTTGGTCTACTCGGTAATCAAGAAACCAAAGATTGGGCTATACGAGAGTGACACATTCCATGTCTCGTGCTTAGTCTTGATATCTTGGACAAAGGGACAATGGCATATATCGGTGATGATCATAAAGGTTTAGTCGATTCACCGACAATCTTGTCACTTGGGTAGCAATGATGTGTTGCTAGACACCGCTCATTGCTTATGATCATAAATGTGATTTATGATCATTGCCAACATGGTAAGAGCCTATTGGGTCGCACACATAGAGCTATTTGGATCATTAGAGTGCATGGGCTAATTATTTGGGTTATGGTTTCACTTTAATTTCGTATTAATAATGGGCCCAAGAGTTGAGCCATTATTAAGCCCGAAATTAAAGCCTAATTGGATTAGGGCTTTGAAACCCATTAGGCCTGGAAGTTGAGTTTCACTATAAATACAACTTTTAAGTGAGAAATTCGCAGGTCTCCTTGCCCTAGCCTCCCAAAAGGACAGCCACACTCTTCTCTTGCAATTCCTTGGAGGACGCAAGCTAGCACTGCGAGCGCAAGAGAAACGCATCTGCCGGGACGTGGTGGAAGCGTGGTGATCCCGAGAGGCTCGTGTGGATACCATAGAGAGCTTGAACACGTCAACTGTTCAGGTTTTGTGATTCGACTCTACAGTTGAGTGAGAGATCTCAACCGAAAATTAGGTATGAAAATTTTTGAACACCCGGTTTACCCCGTTTCACTTGGATCCTGGAGGGTTTCGGTTAAATTCCGCTGCGCTGTTTGGCTCCCGAAACCCAACAGTGGTATCAGAGCTACTGGTGAAACCCTAAATCGGGATTGAGTGTTGAATCGCATGATGCTATGTGTTCGGTTGCTTTTCGGCCATGATTAATTAGATTGATTCAAGATGCATGAAACTGGAATTCGTAATGAACATATGAGATATATGAAGAAACGACACAAATTGGTTAATGAGATTAATCTCAAATTGAATGGTATGAGATACCTATATGGATTAGGATTCTTGCAATAGTTGCAGAAACCCTAGCTTGGTTCGGATTCAGCCTGTTCAGGCACCGAAAGTAAGGTATTTTTGGTGGCTCGAATAGAGGAGTCTCGGGTGCCTACTTTCTCAAAATAGAAGATTTCGGGCTAAGCAATTGTAAGACAATTTTTTGCGCAGGGGGGCGCTGCCCCCCACGCCCCCCGCAAGGGCGGCTCCCCTTGACCTCGTCCGCTGACCGGTCAGCGGAACCACCGCCCACTGACAGGCCAGCGGGACCGCCGTATGCGAAGCGCCACATAAATAAAAACTGGTTAATCAACACACGAAAATTGGCATGCATCTTTGTTGAATGAGATTTGACATGATATGCTGATTGGTGTTTGAAGCATGGTGCATGGTTATAGCCCTTGATTGGTTGTACTTGTAAATACGGCCTGCGAGTCGTGCCTTTTCTTATCACTCTCATTGTACATTCTCTTCTCACCTTACTCCCCTCGAATGTAACTCGAGGTTTCTATTATTGATGTAATGGTACATTATGGGATCATCCAAGGTGGTATGTCCAAGGATCATCCAAGGTGGTATGTCCAAGGAGGTGACAACAAAAGGGCAACCAAGAAAGGAAGAGAAGGAGCTTGTGAAGACTCTTTTCTTTTCTTAGGCTTTTATGATATTCTCATTGGCTTGAGAATATCGCATAGTTTGGGCTATAACCATGTCACGTTTACTTTCTTGTAAGCATGAGATGCATGTTTTATATTTGTATGTGATGCATGTATAAGACAACCGGAGATAACAAATTGGTGAGATCAAAAGAAAAAAATCCCTCAAACAAATATTAAGTCATTAAATGTGATGCCTTCCAAATGTTGGCACTCGTCAAGACTTTGATCAACATTAGGTGGGTTTGCCAAAGCAAAGCACCTATGTTCATCTTGGTAAGGCGCGATGGGATAATAGTGATATCCAAATTGCTAACTTTGGGTTCGACTTAACTAAGTCATCCTAATAGGATTAGGGACTTAGAGGCATAGAGTTGGGCTTAAGTTCATGAGATGAGCTTGGACAAGTGTTGTTCACCCAACTATCCAAGAGTTGCATAAGATGCAATTGGCAAGGAGTTGCCTACCTAAATAGCTGTAACTTGAGAGAAAAGCCAAAGCTGACTCAGGTTGTGGTCAAATATGGATCTTGGCCCACTAGAATACCTTAGCGCCGAGGTGTTCCGAAATAATATCGAGGGTTATTATTTTGAGGAAAATAGTGGGAGTATCGTTTAATAAAAGTCCTTATTAAATGAATTAAAATACATGACTCTTACACTGCATATTTACTGTTGTAGATAACCATGGCACAAAACACATCGACACTTTCGTTGCGATCGATCCTTGAGAAGGAAAAACTGAATGGGACCAACTTTCTCAAATGGTACCGAAACTTGAGGATAGTCCTCAAACAAGAGAGAAAGGCTTATGTCCTAGAGCAGCCCATTCCGAATGAGCCTGCTGCCACTGCTCCAAGAGCTGAAAGGGATGCTCACAAGAGGCATTCTGATGATGCTTTGGATGTTGCATGCCTCATGCTTATTACCATGGAATCTGAGCTTCAGAAGCAACATGAGAACATGGGGGCGTTCGATATGATCGAACATCTCAAAATGCTTTTCCAAGAGCAAGCTAGGCATGAGAGGTTTGAGACCTCTAAGGCATTGTTTCAGTGCAAGATGTCTGAGGGAAGTCCCGTGGGTCCTCATGTGCTCAAGATGATTGGGTACATTGAGAATCTTGAGAATTTGGGATTTGCTCCTCAAAAAGAGTTGGCTATCGATGTAGTCTTGCAATCGTTGCCTGAAAGCTACAGTCAGTTCGTCATGAACTATAACATGAACGACCTTGACAAGTCCCTTCCTGAATTACTCAACATGTTGAGAACTGCTGAGCAAAACCTTAAGAAGGCTAAGCCCATTTTTATGGTTCAAAAGGGCAAGGGAAAGGGAAAAGCCAACAAGAAGAAGGATAAAGCTAATGGAAAGTCCAATGCTAATTCTTCTTCAGCTGCACTGAAACCAAAGGGTGGTGTGGCAAAGGAAGGGGAGTGCTTCCATTGTAAGCAACCTGGACACTGGAAGCGCAATTGCAAGCTCTATCTTGAAGAACTTGCTAAGGAAAAGGGAAGTAAGACTTCCACTTCAGGTATTTTTGTTATAGAGGCTAACTTTTCTACTTCCTCATCTTGGGTATTGGATACTGGATGTGGATCTCACATTTGTGCAAATGTGCAGGATCTAAGTAGAAGTAGAAGTAGAAGATTGGCCCGAGGTGAAGTGGACCTACGTGTTGGAAATGGAGCAAGGGTTGCTGCCTTAGCAGTAGGGACTTATGTTCTCACTTTACCTAGTGGATTAGTTTTAGAATTAGACAACTGCTACTTTGTGCCTACTATTAGTAGAAATTTGATTTCTGTTTCTTGTTTGGACAAGAAAGGTTTTTCATTTATAATAAAGGACAAATGTTGTTCTATTTATTTGAATGAAATCTTTTATGGTAGTGCTCAACTTAGCAATGGGTTGTATGTTCTAGACCTCGAAGATCCAATCTATAATGTGAATACCAAGAAGGTCAGATTAAATGATTCAAACCCGACCTATCTCTGGCACTGTCGCTTGGGCCATATAAATGAGACCCACATATCCAAGCTCCATAAGGATGGACTCTTGGACTCATTTGATTTTGAATCATATGAGACATGTGAGTCATGTTTGTTGGGCAAGATGACCAAAGCCCCATTCACAGGGCAAAGTGAAAGGGCTAATGACTTACTAGGACTCATACATAGTGATGTATGTGGCCCTATGTCTACACAAGCTAGAGGAGGTTTCCAATACTTCATTACTTTCACTGATGACTTCAGCAGATATGGCTATGTGTATCTCATGAGACACAAGTCAGAATCCTTTGAAAAGTTCAAAGAATTCAAGAATGAAGTAGAGAATCAACTCGGGAAGAGTATCAAAGTGCTTCGATCAGATCGAGGTGGAGAGTACTTGGATCGAGAATTCCTTGACTATCTGAAGGAGTGTGGTATAGTATCACAACTCACTCCACCAGGTACACCTCAATGGAATGGTGTATCTGAAAGGAGAAATCGAACTCTGTTAGACATGGTTCGCTCTATGATGAGTCAAGCTGACCTTCCAAACTCCTTTTGGGGACATGTTCTAGAGACAGCCGCTTTTACACTAAACCGAGTTCCATCTAAATCGGTTCAAAAGACACCATATGAGATATGGAGTGGGAGGCGTCCCAATTTGTCTTTTATGAAGATTTGGGGCTGTGATGCTTATGTGAAACGTCAATCCTCTGACAAACTAGGGCCCAAATCTCAAAAATGCCTTTTTGTTGGGTATCCCAAAGAAACAAAGGGTTACTATTTCTACAATCCTTCTGAGCAAAAAGTGTTTGTTGCTCGAACTGGTGTCTTTTTGGAGAAAGAGTTTATCTCTAAAGGAACTAGTGGGAGGAAAGTAGAACTTGAAGAAATTCAAGAACAACAAGGAGACATCGAACCTGAAATGGAACCTGAACAGACACCACAAGATGTTGTGGTTCAAGAGTCTGTTCCTGTAGCACAGAGCCCACGTAGGTCTGGTAGGATTCGGCGTGAGCCCGAGAGATATGAATTTCTCGTGACTCACACCGGTGATGTGATGTTCATGGATCAGGATGAGCCCACAACCTACCAACAAGCTATGTCGGGGCCTGACTCTGAGAAGTGGCTAATGGCCATGAAATCCGAGATGGAATCCATGTATGAAAACCAAGTATGGACTTTGGTTGACCCACCTGAAGGGGTAAAACCCATAGGGTGCAAATGGGTTTTCAAGAAGAAAACTGACATGGATGGTAATGTGATTACCTTTAAGGGACGATTGGTTGCAAAAGGTTTCAAGCAAATTCATGGTATTGACTATGATGAAACTTTTTCACCAGTTGCTATGCTTAAATCCATCCGAATTTTGTTCGCTATTGCTGCACACTATGATTATGAGATATGGCAAATGGATGTCAAAACTGCATTCCTAAATGGAAAGCTACTTGAGGATGTGTACATGACACAACCTGAGGGTTTTGTCACTCCTGAGAATGCCAATAAAGTGTGCAAGTTGCAAAGGTCCATTTATGGACTGAAGCAAGCTTCTCGAAGTTGGAATCTTCATTTTGATGATGCAATCAAACAGTTTGGTTTTCTAAAAAATGAAGATGAACCTTGTGTCTACAAGAAGGTTATTGGGAGCGCTATTGTCTTCTTGGTGTTGTATGTAGATGACATACTACTCATCGGGAATGACATTCCTGAGCTACAGTCTGTGAAGACTTGGCTAAGGAAATGTTTCTCTATGAAGGACTTGGGTGAAGCAGCCTATGTGTTAGGCATCAGGATCTATAGAGATAGATCTAGAAAGCTTCTTGGCCTAAGTCAAAGTACATATATTGACAAGGTGCTAAAGAGGTTTAGCATGCAAGATTCCAAGAAAGGATTCTTGCCCATGTCACATGGTATCACTCTTTCTAGATCTCAGTGTCCGAGTACACCCGAGGAGAGAGAGCGCATGAGTAAGATTCCATATGCCTCAGCAATTGGATCTATCATGTATGCCATGATATGTACTCATCCCGATGTCTGATATGCTTTGAGCATGACGAGTAGGTACCAATCGAACCCCGGTGAGAGTCATTGGACAGCTGTTAAGAACATCCTTAAGTACTTACGTAGGACTAAGGATGCATTCTTGGTCTTTGGAGGTGAAGATGAGCTCGTTGTAAGGGGTTACACCGATGCAAGCTTCCAATCCGATAAGGATGATTTTAGATCGCAATCTGGTTATGTGTTTTGTATTGGTGGTGGTGCTGTGAGCTAGAAGAGTTCAAAGCAAGAGACAGTAGCTGACTCTACAACAGAATCTGAGTACATTGCCGCCTCTGATGCTGCGAAGGAGGCAGTTTGGATCAAGAAGTTCATCACTGAACTTGGAGTGGTTCCAAGCATTGCTGACCCGATAGAGCTCTGTTGTGACAACAATGGAGCAATCGCACAGGCTAAGGAACCTCGATCTCACCAGCGATCCAAACACATACTTCGACGCTATCATCTCATCAGGGAGATCATCGAGAGGGGTGATGTAAGGATATGCAGGACTTCGACAGATAGCAACATTGCTGATCCACTGACAAAGCCCCTTACGCAGCAGAAGCATGATAGCCATTCTAGGTCCATCGGTATTAGATACATGGATGATTGGCTTTTAGTGCAAGTGGGAGATTGTTAGTATTGTGCCCAAAAAGCCAATCATGAGATGATTGTATTTTTTGCACATTGAGTCATGATATTTTATTAAGGCATTAATCCAGCAATTATGTTTGTTGTTTTGTTTCTGCGTAACGTAATAAACATAATTGTAACCCTAGAACAATGATATTCTTAAACGTCCCTGGTCTAGTATTATTGTGGAGCGGGTTGCAATAATACATAACGACTAGCATATGTGGAGACTAATATGAGATATGTAGTCTACATATGGGTACAAGTTGGAGAACTTGTGTACTGGACCGACCCACCATGAGAACACTTCATGGATCATTATATGAGTGTCATAAGTGATTCTCATAGTGATCATGGTATATGTAGTCCTTCGACCTAAGATCATCAAGGTTCCCTACATGTGAGTCACATACTTTGATACTTTCCTTTGTTGCTCGTAACTGAGTGAACTTGAAGGAGGTCATTGGGTATGTCACATATCATGCGGAGGGATTTGTATGATCAAGATGGGATTTGTCCCTCCTATGTAACGGGAGTGATATCTTCGGGCCCCTTGATAGAGTGAGACTTAGAAAATGCATGGCCATGCTCGGATGAGTTGATATACGATATCAATGTCATCAGTTTAAGTTGGTCTACTCGGTAATCAAGAAACCAAAGATTGGGCTATACGAGAGTGACACATTCCATGTCTCGTGCTTAGTCTTGATATCTTGGACAAAGGGACAATAGCATATATCGGTGATGATCATAAAGGTTTAGTCAAATCACCGACAATCTTGTCACTTGGGTAGCAATGATGTGTTGCTAGACACCGCTCATTGCTTATGATCATAAATGTGATTTATGATCATTGCCAACGTGGTAAGAGCCTATTGGGTCGCACACATAGAGCTATTTGGATCATTAGAGTGCATGGGCTAATTATTTGGGTTATGGTTTCACTTTAATTTCGTATTAATAATGGGCCCAAGAGTTGAGCCATTATTAAGCCCGAAATTAAAGCCTAATTGGATTAGGGCTTTGAAACCCATTAGGCCTGGAAGTTGAGTCTCACTATAAATACAACTTCTAGTGAGAAATTCGCAGGTCTCCTTGCCCTAGCCTCCCAAAAGGACAGTCGCACTCTTCTCTTGCAATTCCTTGGAGGACGCAAGCTAGCACTGCGTGCGCAAGAGAAACGCATCTGCCGGGACGTGGTGGAAGCGTGGTGATCCCGAGAGGCTCGTGTGGATACCATAGAGAGCCTGAACACGTCAACTGTTCAGGTTTTGTGATTTGACTCTACAGTTGAGTGAGAGATCTCAACCGAAAATTAGGTATGAAATTTTCGAACACCCGGTTTACCCCGTTTCACTTGGATCCTGGAGGGTTTCGGTTAAATTCCGCTGCGCTGTTTGGCTCCCGAAACCCAACAGAGAGTGACACATTCCATGTCTTGTGCTTAGTCTTGACATCTTGGACAAAGGGACAATGGCATATATTGATGATGATCATAAAGGTTTAGTCGAATCATCGACAATCTTGTCACTTGGGTAGCAATAATGTGTTGCTAGACACCGCTCATTGCTTATGATCATAAATGTGATTTATGATCATTGCCAACATGGTAAGAGCCTATTTGGTCACACACATAGAGCTATTTGGATCATTAGAGTGCATGGGCTAATAATTTGGGTTTTGGTTTCACAATAATTTCATATTAATAATGGGCCCAATAGTTGAGCCATTATTAAGCACGAAATTAAAGTGTAATTGGATTAGGGCTCTGAAACCCATTAGGCCTGAAAGTTGAGTCTCACTATAAATACAACTTCTAGTGAAAAATTCGCAGGTCTCCTTGCCCTAGCCTCCCAAAAGGACAGCCGTACTCTTCTTTTGCAATTCCTTGGAGGACGCAAGCTAGCACTGCGAGCGCAAGAGAAACGCATCTGCTGGGACATGGTGGAAGCGTGGTGATCCCGAGAAGCTCGTGTGGATACCATAGAGATCTTGAACACGTCAACTGTTCAAGTTTTGTGATTCGACTCTACAGTTGAGTGAGAGATCTCAACTGAAAATTAGGTATGAAAATTTTTCGAACACCCGATTTACCCCGTTTCACTTGGATCCTGGAGGGTTTTGGTTAAATTCCGCTGCGTTATTTGGCTCCCGAAACCCAACATAAACTTGATCTGGAACTGGTCTGGACCGGCTAGGCTTGGGTTTGGGTGTTAAAGGACCAGGAACAGATCGGGCATAGATGGTCCAGTCCTTGGGCCGATCCTGGGTCAATTTTATGATTTTTATAAAAAATTAAAACAAATTAATTAATTATATATTTAACATTTAGTTTTAAGGAAAAATACCACATTCGGTGTAAGTTTTATTAAGTAAAAAAGCCAAACGATACTTATAAATAATCCGAACTTGCCTTACATTTTCAAATGGTGAAATGTTCCAAAAATAATGAAAAATAAAAACCTATGATATATGCTTAACAATATAGTTAGATCAAATACAAACTACATGTAAGAAGGAAAAAAAAAAAGTTCAAGTCTCTTCATCAAATATTACCTCATCATCCAAACTCTTTTGGTTTTGCTTTCAGAGTGTTGCGAGGCCGCAATATTAGCTGCAGACGCATACTTCCACCACCTTGGGCGTCAATCTTGATCATTTCTTCAATATCACCCATTTTCCTACATTAAATGCTACCTCGGATGCTGTGGTAGAGAATGAAATGACGATAATCTCCTGTGCGATTATCGATAAGATCGGAAACCTTGATCTCTTTTGTTTCCACCACTCCAATATGTCAACGTCACTTGGCTTGAATGATGTGTTGAGATAGTCATTGATGTTAGATAAACCCAATGTCTTCAATGGGGGATGCTTCAGCATTTAGAGGGCTAGGTTGATTCTTGATGTGATTGATCTCCTTGAAGGCTCGATTTGAAGAACTTCAGATCTTACCTTATCCAAATGCTGTTCACAATATAACTTGTACAAAGAATGCAAGTACTCGGTACTCGAAAGCAGTAACAGACATAGCCCAAACATTTATATGAAATATTTCTAAATAAGTATGATAAATGCTTTCAAGCAATGTGGTCGTGCCAGTTAATTTCACATATTAGTCAAGCAAAAAAGCAACTAAAAAGATAGGTGGAATGTTTTTTGAAATACTAAAGCCACTTAGCCCGCATGGTTTTGATAGTTTGTTTCAATAAGTCATCATCTTTAAATTGATGTAAAGCATCAATAATGTTCACTAAATAAAGCAAAACTTGATGAATGGTTGGGTAATAAACACTGGAGAAAAATTCAGTTACCTTGTAAAAAAACTTAAGCAATTCACCAATTTTAAAACATTTTTCTCATACTTTAGTTGTAAGGAATTCACAACCTATCTTCAAGTTCATGCAATGCATCAACAAATTTGCATATGAGTATGCATTCTATAATATCAAATATGTGGAGTTCCAGTGGGTAGGACAGTTCAATTTAAACCGTTTCTAAGAAAATGGTTTTTGATTTTCAAAACAAAACCTTTTGAATTCACGAAATACAATGGGTCTTAATTTCAAATACATCAATGAATTCTGAAGTGGCACAATTTTATTTTGGAGAACTTCTAAACCCTTTCGCACTAAAAAAATCAAAATATGATACATGCACCTAATGTAATAGCCCTTCTAGTGGGAGGCGCAATTGAGGAAGGTAAAGTGTTTTAAATTAAGGTTCTAGACTTGATTCAAGTTTACATAGCAAGAATAAAGAAGTTTAGCAAAGTTCACCAAGTTTCAAGAAAAATAAAGCACTGAACTAAGTTCAGGGGCAAAATGGTAATTTTGTATCTTGAATAGCCGGGATGAGTCTCGAGTGTTTTAAAATGAACTTTTAGAACGTAACTTTCAACTTTAACTCAAACTTGAAAAATAGACAAGCATTTAATCAAGAATTACTAAGTTACAAAGATGGGGGACTTAATTGTAACAAGCTTAATACTTTGAGGTTTTTTTGGGTTAAGTGAGGGTTTAAGAAGGGGAAAGTGGACTATGGCTGCCATAATCCCGTTTCCAACCTTCTCACCCTCATTTTGCTCTCAAATTGAACTTGGAATCAAGAGTTTTTGGTGCCAAGAGAAGCAATTCAAAGTATATAAGCTAGGAGGAAGCATTTTCAAGCTTTAAACCATGTTTTTAAGGCTTGGAAGGGCGTTTTCCTTCATCCCCTATTTTTGAACAAGGTAAAGAACATGTTCTTGATTGAATTCATGTTTATTAGTTAGTTTGAAGCTTGGGTTTTGGTTAGAAAGTATAATTTTGATGTTTGGTGCTATTGTTTTTTATTGAAACTTGTGTAGAACTTTGGGAGCTTGGTTGAACGAAAAAGGGATTGATTCTTGCTTGTTACTTGAAGTTGAGGTAAAGGAGATATGTTTTTAAGTTCATGGAATGCCATTAGCTTGAGTTTGCTTGAAGAATTCGAGTAGTTTTAGCTATGGCATTAGGAAAACATTTTGGTTGAATTATGGTGGACTAGAGGATTTTGAAGGATTGGATTGATGTTTCTAGACATCATAGCTTAGCTTTTGATAGTTGGTTATGTTCTATGCAACATATACTATGTGTGTATGAAATTTGGAGGCATTTTATGCATGTTTGATATATGTGGGAAGTGTCCAAGGTTCATAGCAGCAAAATTGGGGTTTTCTGGGCATTTTACAGGTTTGGCGACGCGTCGCCAATCTCCACGAGTTCCCATAACACGTCGCCAATCTAGAAAAATGTCTCAGAACGTCGACAACTGTGGCGACGCGTCGCTAAGACATCATTTGACACCCGATTTTGTTTTCAGCATAACTTTTCGCTCAGGTGTCCGATTGAGGTGATTCAAGATTCCACGCGAAGCTAAGAGGGAGTACTATCACCTCAATGTTTTAAAAACACTTAAAATGTCCCATTTTTAGATTTATATTAACTCAAAGTGAAGGCAAGTTTTTAAGGAAACTATGTTGCAAATGAACATAATTAGCTACCACTAGCTCAGGTGAGAGGTTTAGAACCCTTGTCGGCCTAGCCGTGCCGTAGCCATGAGGTCACAAGGCGGAACCTTGTTCATCTAGTCTACATCAAAGAGGCCCTGCGGCCTAGTCTACAAAGTCCCACCATAATTCCCCTGCATAACAACTATAGGAAGGCCACATGGTTTCATTCAGTAAGCTTCGGCTTGCTAGGAGCGGGTTAAAACTCGCTAGGCGTGGAGTGATGCTCCGTGAGGAGGACTACTTGAGGAGAGGTCTTATGGCCTAGTTATATGTACATATAATAGCACCCTCGTACTGTGTGAGCTCGCAGCAAGAGTACTAGGGTTTTCTTGCAGGTATAATTGAAGATCCCTTACTGAGAATTGTCGAATTCTCACTCCCTGGTTTTGTTATGAAGAGCCTGAAGTTGCTGGACCGGGTAATCGTTGAGGATTATCTCGGTAGTACTCTTTTGTGTGTACAGGTATGGCAGTTGAGAATCCTTGTGATTCTAGTCTACATAAGTACTTAGGTGGCTTGTTGGTCAGGTAACAGTACTAACTAGTATCTTCCTTTGGCTGCAGAGCCTAGTAGCACTTGGCAAAGGACTTTTGAGACTCGCCACTGGGACGTGTTTCCAAGGTGGGAGTTAGGGTAAAGAGATCTCAGTAAAGTCTTGTATTTATACAGTACTTTAGTTTGCCTCCATAGTTTATGTTATGAGGAGTCCTTGACTCTAGGGTTGCTCTTGGGTGAGGGCATTAGTCTACTTTATGTATGAATGTTCTCACGAGTTGTTATGTGTAGTAAACTCATACAAATGTTGATTTTTGAGTGCTTTGGCTATTTGTATTTGTTTTGAGTAGGAAAATTACTCAGCCGGCTTAATGTTTTATGGTTTAATAAACCAAGTCAAAGCATAAGAGCATGCATATTGCATATTCTAGGTTAATCAACTAGTAGCATGAGATTTAATCCGCACACATACACAACTAGTCAATTGTAATCCACCGTGAGACCAACTCTCATAGGGCTTCCTGGGCAGGGGCACGGGCGGTCGTGTCACCTAACGTGAAAGAATGCACAATTGAGAGGTGATTTCAATGTTTGGCTCAAAATTCGAGTGGCAAAATCATTATTTGAAGCATTATTAAATGAAATGCATAAGACTTTTTCAGCACAACAATAATCACATAAAGTTTCTACGATGCAATTGTATATGTGATAACCAGTATGATTAGTTTCAATGACCCTAAAGGAAAAAATTCATTTTTGCATAACATAGTTAGAATCAATCCAATGTGAAGTAACGCAATAATATGATTGACTCACAAGTGATGTCCACATGTTAAAAGTAAATGTCACACAATGATTAAGAGAAGAGAAATATGCTTACAAATTTGATTTTCCCATTTCGAATTGTTTAAAGCTTTCCTTCTTAGCTATTTTCCTAGACACTTTTTTAAATGCAAAATTTAATTGTGATTTAATCCAAGATTTTAGGTGCACATCTTCAGCTTGTGAAAAAGATTTTTCAGTAAACATCATCCAATTTATCATGCCTTCTCTACAAGATTGTTGGTTAAAACGAAATATGCCTAACCTGCCAGTTGTACTCCCAAGTTGTGTTTGCCCTCTAGAACTAATTATGCCACTGGAAAGGACATTAGGCTATTGATTTTCAATGTAGCGCTGCAGTGTTCTAGTGCTGAAATTTTTTTTATGCACCAATTTTTTCCCATAATATTTGCATTTCCTGTACCTCAACTCCCCTTCATATATGAGTTCATAATGATTCCAAACCCAAGCTGTTGGTTCCGAGGATTTACCTTATCCTTGGGTTTCCTCTCCAGTGGATTGACAGTTTGTCAGCGTTGGTTGTGTTGACGGATCCTCGACTACTGTTGCTTTCACCTCTTCAACATCATCGTCAGATAGTTGATTGTTGAGACCCAAATTGTAATTCATCATATTGATTTGGGTATCATTGTCATGCAACTCCTTGGATGAGATGCCTTTTTTAGCTAGCTAAGAACGGCGACAGAACAAGCCTCAGAGTCCGGTGGTGCGGGAAGATGAAGTCTCTATTAACTTGACCTTCCTTTTGAAGCCATGAGTCATGAAGTAATAGTAGTGATTAATGCAAAATTAGGAGGAGATTATGAAGGTATTATGAAGAAATTTGGAAGAGATTGGCAACAAGCTAAAATACTTGAGAGAATATAGTAGAGTAAAAAGAGAGATTAAATTTTGGTGTGAGAGTAGAGTGGAAATGACATTCTTATTTATAAGAGAGGGCCAAATTTGGTTTGAACCAAAAACTCATTCAATTTTAGTTGTTGGGTGGAGGGAGTGAAAGTTGAACTTTGGGATCAAATTATAGCAGAAAACCATTAGGGGACTAATGGTGTAATTAATTCATCTTTTGAAAATCTGCTAGATATTATCATTTTTTTACTGTTGATCAACGATAGGCATAACTCGGACTAGACCGGCCAGTCACAGTCCAAGCCGGTCTTGGGTCCTCAGCCAGTCTATGTTGGTTTGAGTGGAGACTCCTCTTCAGGTCCAAATTCAATCCACATTTTTATAGGCCTTATTGGCCATGCCAAGCCAAGCTTTGACCGATTCAAAGCAAATTTAACTCCAAACTAGTTCCAATTTAAGCCAGGTTAGACTTACTCAAGTCCCACCTCTATTGCCTAGCCTGAGGATTATCATAATTCTATACATGGCACGCTACCGATGACCTGCGCGAAAAGAGACTACAGTGGCGAACCTATACCTAACCACTAGGTGGATATGCCACTAGTCGATATGGATACCAACTGGGTAGAATTTGTGGCTTTGTGAGGCAAGACTTGGGTCCACGTCGTCCAATACTAAGACCAGAAACAGAATGGAAAGCAATTAGTTAAACCGAAAAGTGATGTTAAAAAATGATATCCGTGTTATTTTGTTGATTACTTAGTCCTCTAATAATATGTTAAAAAAGTTTTTGAATTAATTTGTTCTAAAATAAATTAATTTAAAATTGTCATTGGAAAGGGCAGAGGTTTGTTTTAATAAAAAATGATATTAAACTTTTTTTAATCAAATATCCTTAATATCCACTAATTATATTGTTCTCTAATTAGTCCAGACTCCAGAGCGAGTAGAAATCAGTGAGAAAACACCGGTACTAACAGCCTGCTTCTCCAAGCAAAATCCAGGCCTCGGCGCAAAGAGGAGCTTCTGGTTCAATCCAGAAGGGACCCACAAATAATGCGCTTTTTACTTTTCCGGAAAGACCAAACCCGTTCGTCTTGTCCTTTCCCAACCTCTTCTCAAACTTTCATCTCCTTCCGTCCTCTTAGGAATCCCTAGATAAGCTCAGTTCGCACGGTTTCTCCTTTTTGCTCGCTTTCGAATCTATTTCTATCCTCTCCTTTGCTCTTTGCGTTTTACTCTCTCTCTCTCTCTCTCTGTCGCTTGACGTCCGCGCTTTTTCTTCTTTATTTCCAGTTGCAATTCGTCTTCTTTTCGCTTCAATTCTCACAAATTTGTTAAGTGGTCTGTTAAAGATTCAATTTTGCCATCTGGGTTTCAGTAATTTGACATTTTTCTCAGGATTTGGTAGGTTGGATGGTTCCTGAGATGAGTGTTCTGAGCTATTAGGAATTGGGTTTGTTGATGTGAGACTGATCGGTCATGGGATCAGTTAGGATGATTATGTGTCGAATTTAGGCTTGCTGTGTTTGGGGTTTCCGGAATTGGGAAGAGGAAAGTAACGAAATGAAAAGAGGGAAAGATGATGACAAGATCATGGGGCCTATGTTTCCGAGGCTTCATGTGAATGATACAGAGAAAGGAGGCCCCAGAGCGCCTCCGAGGAATAAGATGGCGCTCTATGAGCAGTTAAGCGTTCCATCTCAGAGGTTCAATCCCGGAATTGTTCCTGTTAGTAATCCAGCAACAACCAACATATCGGTTCCTCCTGCTCTATCAAGCCAGGTACTCTTGGCAATTTTCTGCTGTTTTCTTTTTAGGGTACGAGATGTTTTGTTGTTCTTTATCTGGGTGGATTAGATATGCATTTAAGCTATGATTGTTTCATTTGAAAGTGAAAATTATATGCTTTCTGGTTATGTGCCGAGTGGTCTAAATCAGTGCATTGGATGGGGTCTAATTTGCCAGCTTTAAATATGTAAACAGCAGGGAAGTATACCTGAAAAACATTCTGTCTCTCCACTTCGTGTGACGCAATCAGCACCTCCACAGCGGGAGGAGAGGTTTCTTGGTTGCCAGCCTGAAGGCATTAGCGTGAATGCTCCTCCTGCTCCTCTTGAGCAGAGAAACAAGGTTGGAGATGAGGATGATTTTACAGTGGCTGTATTTGTTAACTCGGTGTGGGGTCCATGCTCTTTGAGAACAAAAAATGGCGTTGATAAAGAAAAACAAATGGCCTTGAAGCAAGCATTTTCGGTGCAACATAAAAATGGCAGTAGCAAGGAGACAGCTCAAAATAGCTCTTCAGGTACCAGTTTGAGAAAAGATCTTAGTCGTCCAAATGAAGAGAGCAGACATGCATGCTCAAGGGGGGAGCACTGTAAGTCTGCCCCAGATCTAGCTGCAAGGAAAAAGGTGGGCAGAGCTTCTAAAGACGAAAACAAATCGGATAACAAAGATTGTGGAAAAGTTTCATCATCTAAAGTCAGCAGGTTACATGATATGGATGCTTGCTTACGACAAGAACCTAATTCCGCCAATAAGGGTGGTGATAACAGAAGCATTAATGATGTTGAGTCTGTGAGATGTATTGATATTAGAGTCTTCCCCCAACATGAAACTGATGCTTGCATAGAGGAGCCGGGTAGTAGTCCTTATGAAGCAGATAATAAGACTGAACGGTTTGGAGACAAAGCAGATGGAGAAGAGCAATTAGGAAACATTGGAAAAAGTGATGATGACTCTGAGACGTCTATGGTAGATTCAGTGTCAGGCTTGGATATATCACCAGATGATGTTGTCGGAATAATTGGTCAGAAACGTTTCTGGAAAGCCAGAAGAACAATTGTTAAGTAAGTCTTTAAAATTAATGGTGTCTCGTGACTTTTGTTTGCATTGTTTTTCATGTAAGAGGGTCAATTTCAGTACCTGCACTCCCCTGTCCTTTTCTTTACTGCAAAAAAGTTTATCATAGGAGAAGCAGTATTGCTAGGGTTTTTGAGTGAGGATCTATTTTCAGTTACATGATTGTAAAACTGTGTTTGCTTCCTGAATTATGGAATGATTCATTATCTTCTGTTTCCATGCTTTAAATTAGATTTTCACACAGTTCATTAATGTCTTGCTAATACCAAGGAAGAGAAGGGTTGTTTGGGAAGCTTAGATGGTGCAAAATGCTATTGTAATTTTCTAACTGAGCTGGGCAAAACATAATAATGTTGATGCATTATTTGATACCTTATTTTGTTGGCAAAACATAGATTTGTCAAAGCAGCATATAAATCTTTATGCCTTAGCAGTAGAGAAGAAAATAGAGGGAAGATTTATTGCAGGGTCTGGAATTTCGTCCCAAAAGTGTTGAGTTTTAGAATCCCTGATAACATATTAATGTTGGATCATCTTGCAACAGGGAGAGGACAGTTCTAATTTTTGTCAGGCAAACCTTGAGACAGTGGGTCATCGCATTATTCACTGTCTACCCATCAGCTTTTTGATTTACTCCTGTCTTGGTTTGGCCCTGTGATACTTCCCCGCCCATCTGGAGGACTATCCCTGGAGTTAGTGCATACTTGGTGGAGAAAATATTTTTTCTTCACTTATTTTCATTTTTTTCTTCACTTGTTTTCAGCTATTAACCATAGTGAAAAAGCAGTTTTGTTTAGCATGCATACTAAGGTCTTTCTTCTATAGAGCCTTTAGGAATTGGAGTCGTGATTGATAACTTATTGGTGGTTCTGAGGTACAGAAAAAAGGTGCTTTTACATATGAAATAGAAGGAATTGTTGTCTGATGTCTTTGAATTTTGTTTGCATGGGATTTGTTCTGGCATTCATAATGTCGCTTGTTTGATTTTGGGATCATATTTTGGTTATTCTGAGGTGAATGATGAATACTGAAAGAGTTCTAGGAAACTTGCTTTTTTCAGTAGTTCTTTCATGTCTTGCGATTGGAACTTGAGATAGAATTTTATCTGTGATATTGTGGAGCCACAGTGGAGTTGCGGCCTCCTTCATATGAAGATCTGTGTGACCACATGAAGCTGTTTCATTCCTAGCTGTCTCCTTACACTTACTCACCCAGTTCATTTTAACTTAAGTCAATCGACTTCAAAATGATTTATTTTTATTCTCACGATTTTTTTATCTGGAACTAGTTTAATTGAAAACCAATATTATGTAGCTGCAATAATCCATTAAAAATACAATTTTTGTAATGTTACTAAATTTTTATGAATTTTTCTAGTTTAAGGCATTAAAAAAGAAAAATTTATAAAAATTTAACAACATAATGAAAATTTACTTTCAAATAGATTATTGCATCTACATAATATTGGCTCTCAAATCAAATTGGTTTCATGTAAAATAGATGTAAAAGTAAAAACAAGTTAGTTGGCTTAAATTAAAACGAATTGGCTCATTGTTTCTGTTATCAAACTGCTATAAAGTGTGTAAAGAGAGGTGCTTGAACTTGTGGGTTAGCGGTTAGTTCACTTCTTACCCTGGTAATCTGACTGCGTCTCTGTTGAGACACCTCTAAATCTGAAATAATATGGAGGGAAAAGTCCAAAATAATCTGGAGGGAGAAGAAAGGGATATCTTATTTTTCCTTAAAGTGAGAAAACAAGTTCATTTATAGTGAGAGGTAATCTAGAAAGAGATTTGAGGCCATTGGCAACTGAACGACTTTCTGATTTAGGGAACAAAGTAAACCTTTTCCCGAAGAAAAGTGAATATGCATGGGGCAATAGATTATCACACGGACATTTCAGCCTTTTTTTTTAGGTGTATATGTACGAAAGTGATTGCTTTTAACTTTGAATTATCTTTAACTAAAGCTGTGTAATGTTAGCTACAATACCGTTAATTGCATGCAAATGTTTTGTTGATAAAACTCCTGTTACTTTCTACAGTCAACAAAGAGTGTTTGCTGTTCAAGTTTTTGAGTTGCATAGACTGATAAAGGTAAAGTTGTTCTTCTTCTGTTCTCCTAGCTTCTACTCCTTGCTCTGTGTACTTGACCCTCGTTGAACACCTTGCCCCTCTTCTTTCCCTTCTCTTCGGAAGGAAATAAATAAAAGAAGAAAAGGAAAAGGAGAGAGCAATGTACCCACATGAACACACACCCTTTGCCTGCACCAACTCATTAGCTCAAAGAGCAAACTTGACTCTTATTTTTAAATTTGACTAATTAGTTGCAGGTTCAGTTTAACTTGTTTATTATCATCACAGGTTCAAAAGCTTATTGCTGGATCACCGGAACTTTTACTCGAGGATAGTGCTTATTTGGGGAAAGCTTCATTCAAGACTTCTCTTGCTCAGAAATTTCCACCAGAGTACTTTGTTAAACCGCTTCCGCAGATCAAGGGTGGAGAAGATTCGGATAAGCCAAGCCATCTGATGGACTGGCCAATGGAAAATGCGGTTGGTAAGACATCCTTTTCCTCTGTCCAAAATGGTAGCCAACCTTCGGGTTATGGCTCCAATAATGGAGCCTTGCCATCAGTTCCTGTGGGTAATGACAGCAATACAAGTCCTTGGTCTTTCCATAATTTGCCTGGACATCGGTGGTTGATTCCGGTCATGTCTCTTTCAGAAGGACTTGTATACAAGCCCTATCCTGGACCTGGTTTCATGGGAAATGTTTGTGGAGAATGTGGGCCTTTTGGGGCATCGATGGCTGGGAACTACATTACTCCTGCTTATGGAGTTCCTGCTTCTCATTATCAAGGAATAGGAGCTATACCTGGTGCTCCTTTGGTGGGTCAGACTTACTTCCCACCTTATGGGATGCCAGTTACGAATCCGGCACATTCTGGTTCTACTGTGGATCGAATTCCTGGTTTACATAATTCAAGTGGTCAGTTTCCTGGTTGTGGAGTCAACTTGAACATGCAACATCAAAGCTCTGGTAATCTGCCAAGTCAGAAAACTGTTGCTGTTCAGCATGCAAAGGCACCGACGTCCAAGGACACCGAGCTACGAGGTAGCACAGCAAGCAGTCCCAGTGAAAGAGTGCAAGGAGATGCTGCTGGCAATGCAACAGAAGGGAGAAATGCACTCCAATTGTTCCCTATAGCTCCAAATGTACCTGAAGGTGCCCCTCAACCAAATGATGCTGACCAGCCACCCAAAGTGATCCGGGTTGTGCCTCACAATCCTAGATCAGCAACTGCATCAGCTGCTCGAATTTTCCAGTCTATACAGGAAGAGAGAAAACAATATGACTCAGTTTAGCTTGTTTATTTAAACCTAGAACCAATGTAGCAGGGTACGTTGTGGGTCATTTTTATAACTGTCTTTTGGCAATGAGATCGTGTTGTAAACTTAAAAAAAGCAATGCAATATCTTATACATGATACGTGATTCTAGATATTATTCAAAGAAAACAAGTCAAATGAGATGGATGAATTTCTTCCCTTAAATTGTTACCAGACAATTGATACTTGTAAGGTAAGCTCATATAATAACGACAATGTTGAAGTAATGGATGCATTTAGACTACCAGCAGCACGCTCCATGAATCGCCAGGCCAGGGTCCAGGGGTCCATCCAAGTAGGAATAATTACAATTTGTCCCCTGAGGTTTATATGAAATTATATTTTGTCCCCTCCTGTTTTAAAAATGTACATTTTGCCCCAATCTTTTTAATACAGTTCAATAACCACTTTTGAAATCTTAATTTAGACATTACGATAATTATCTTTCAGTAATTTTAATCTATATGATATTTTTTTTTATAGTTAATGGAAATTTTAAATTATTATTTTTTTCTTTCAGTTTTTAAAACTGTATTTTTAAATGTCAATTAATTGTAAAAAAAAGTACTATAAAGAGTGAAATTACTTGAAGCTAACAACCGTATAATCTAAAGTAAAATTTCAGAAGTTAATGTTGGACTATATTAAAAATGTATGTGGTAAAGTGTATATTTTTTAAACAGGAAGGAAAAAGTATAATTTTACCTAAACCTCAGGGGGCAAATGTAATTAACTCTTATAATTATTGTATTTAGAAGTATCTTTACAAGTATATTAGGGTTTGAGAGATCACCTATTAAACTTAGAGAAATCTTATTTGTTTTTTGAAGCTCTGAGGGCGTTAAGTTGGATTTTAACAGTATAGTGACACATAATGTAATTGTAAAATTTAATTTATAGTTAGGCCTGTGATAACCAAACTCTTTAACCATTGAGCCCAAGTGTTGCAGATATGCAGAGGACTTGGATCCATATAGGGATCCTGAAAAGAATTACGAACAACGAGCCTAGCATGGCTGTATTGAAGTCGTTGACGTTACTTTTTATTAGCATGTAACTTTGGTGGCCAACCACATGATATTTTTCCTTAAGGGTTATCACATTGATTCATGGACGTAGGCCTCCAAATCAGAAAAACGGCTCCACGTCCGAACTTGGCTGGTAATTTTGGAAGCTAATTACTGAAAAAGTCATCACCATGAGTCCTGACCCATCCGGTATATTTCAACTGCAAAGAGTTGTCTACGATCCTGATCTGGGTTATGTAACAAGCCAGCCCAAAGAGACCATCAGCAGAACTCCCATTTCTCATGGCTGTCATTGTGTGGGGATTTTCCTTCACATGTGGTCTGTAAACTTCTAGTGATGAGTATGATCGGGGAGATTCGCAGGCCAACCAGAACACTCTATTGGATTGGTTTAGGGGGGATAAAAATTGATGGTGAGTCGCTGGTTTGTTTCTTTGATAAAAAACCCATCAGTTCTCTGATTAGTTTAGGTTTCATGTGGAACATAATCAAACGTATACGTTTAAGTATATTATAGCATTTATGTATTAAATATTTACCAATATATTCATTTATTTTGAAACTATGTTGGGGAGGTGATTTTGTAACTTAAGACGTGATAATCGTTCCTTAATAAATTCTGTAACTTAATGCACCACTTTTCTAAATTGTACTAATTTAATATATGTAGAAACTTTGATGAATTGTGTTAAATATTTCTTCAAGTGGTAAATGTTAACTGATTGTTATATAGTAATTATTTATCTAAATTCCATATCTATTTACATCTTACTCCACGAAAAAATTGAAAACAAGTTTATAATATTCTTTGTAAACAATAAGTACTATTATGAATTTTTCTAAAGCCGAATATAGAAAAAAGATTTATTAAAAAGTAACTGACGTATTAAAGAAAAAGCAGGCTTATAGTATGCGTAACGATATGAAATCCTAATTTATGTTTTCTTATTGAAGATCTAAATCAAATTTTCAAAAAGAAAGTATAAATATGTATGTGTAACGACAATATATCACAGGATTATAAAAAAAAAACCCAAAGGTTTTGGCAAAATTATAGTTTTCTATCATTTCATAAACCTAGGCTTAGCTACCGAAATATTAGGATAAATATATATTTTACATTTAGATAGAAGAAAAATTGATAATTTAAACAAAATAACTAACTATAATTTGAATTACAACTTGAGAAGTTAATATCAATACTTAAATATTCAAGGGACAAATTATAGGTTTATAAAAATTATACAAATTGTAATCTTACGTAAACCCTCACATCTAATTAGGTTTAAAAAAATTCTAGAAAAATTCTACAGATTGCTTAGTAGTTCGGCTATCAATTTGGTCTAGTATGTGGGAACAAAACATGGTCGACACAAGAAGATCTTGATGAAACCAGGACCACTTCAACTGTTACAACCTCCTAGAGGGAAGCTCGGTGAGTGAGGTAAGTTCATAAATCTCCAACTTAAATACCTTAATTATATGTAAATTAGTAAAATCAAGTAAGTTATTTAAGGTTTAGTTGGTTTTGAGTTGTTTATGTCACTAGGTTTATCTAGGGGCAAAATGATAATTTTATATCTTGGAGGGTCAAGACAAGTCTCGAGAGTTAAAATTCAATTTTAAAAATCAAAACCCAAGTTGAACAAGTTTTGCTTAAGTGTTCTAAACCTCTTGTTACTGTTTAGGGAAGGGGGAAGGGGTAAATTTGTAAAAAATGAAAAAAGTTTGGGAAAAGGGAAGTTTGGTATTAAAGCTTGTTGGAGAGAAATGGTTTCATCACTATTCACTCATCACTTCATCCTCATTTTCATAGCTCTCTTTCTCCCTCACCATTTCTTTCTCAAATCTCTCCAAATCATGATGTCTTGGTGAAATTAGAAGACCGTCATGGCGCCCAAGTGGAAGGAAGCTTGTTTTGCATGTATTTTCATGGTTTTGAAGGTTTTATGGCATTTTTCTAGCTTGGGCAAGCTTGTGTGTGTGTGGTAAGCTTTGATCCTTGATGTTTTCACATTTCTTTAGCTTGATGGAGTTTGGGTGTTGTTGTGATTATGTTAATTTGGTTCCATGAACCTTGTTTGTGCCTTGGAACCTAGGAAACCTAGGCAAGCCTTAGGAATGTGATGTTCTTAACTTATGACGCTTGATTCATGCTAATTCATGGCTAATTGAGGGAAGAGAAAAGTTAATTTTTTTGCTAAATTGATGTATGATGTTTGTTTATAGATTATAGAGCTTTGTTTGGCAAGTTGAGACATGTTTTAGCCCATGGGAGGCACCGCATAGACATAGGACACTTGACAAAGCTCATATTTCATGCCTAGCAGCACTTACCAAATGCGATCACATAGGCATAGGAAACTTACCCCATAGGCTTAGGGAGGCCTGGTGTGATCGCATTTGGTAAGTAAAGCGAACGCATAGCTCCAGGTTGCCAACTACAACACCCTGTAGTATTTCCACTATAACATTTTATTTGTGTGTCCAAGTGAAATGATTTAAGAACCTACACAAGGCTAAGAAAAAGCGCTACAACTTTTATGTTTTCACCAAAGCCTGAATTTGCCTAGAAGGGATTGTATTTTTATATTGAAGTGAATGCATTAAAGCTTTAAGCGTGCGTATGGATATCCCATGGGGCTTAGGGGCCCTAAGGACCCTAGTTTGACTTGCTAAGTGTTTCCATGGATAGTTAGACATTGATTTAGTAGGGCGAATCTAGTAATGGTGGATAGGTGAGCGCCTTGAATAAAGGTTAGTGCACTTATGGTGTAGGCAAGTACACTAGTGACTTAGGCAATGTCATTAGTTTGAAGTACTATATGGAAGCCTAGTACACCTAGATATGGGTGGAAGCCTAGAATGCTAGAGGCCTAGGTTAGCTTATGGGCTTGAGACACTATGTGGAGACTTAGTACACCTAGTAAGTTCCTTGGAACTCAAATGAGGCGCATCCATCATGTTTACCTATACAATAATTAAGGGAAAATAAAATAATAAGCTAAGCTCACTAGTTCCACAAGTCAAGACTTGATAGCAATGAATTAAGGGCTAGAACTCGTTAGGTATGGAGTGATGTTCATGCAAGGACTAGGTAAAGGACAAGTCCTGAGGGGCTGAAACTTACGGGCATTGATTTTAGCCTCACACTATGTGAGCTTACAGTAGATAACATATGATATATATGTGTGTATCTTTAGTGCTTTTCTTATAGGTTGAAGGATCCCTTACTGAGAATTATTGATTCCTGTTTCTTTAGTATTAGTTGTGCAGATATTGATTTTGTAGAGCTAGGCTCATGAGTAGGGTTATTAGAGCTAGACACTTATAAATTAATCCAAGATGGGAGCTAGTTATGGATATCAGTATTTAGCTTCATGGTATAGTTTTTGTGCACTAGTTGCCTTTGATGTACATGGTTGAGTAATTGAACTCTAGAGTCACTTTGGCGTGTGAGCGTAGTCTTCTTTATATAGGTCTTGCACATGATTGATTATGTGTAGTTAATTCCACAGTTAATTTATGTGCTTTGATAGTTTTGATACTTGGGTTTTAATGAAATTCGATGACATTACTTATTTTATGTTTTATGTTTGATTACTTGTTTTATTGTTTAAGTCAAAGCATTACTCATGTATAATTGCATGGTAGGTTAATTAACTAGAAGCATGAAGGTTTTAATTAGTGTGCATGTAATCAATTAGCTAATTACGACTAGTGTTTGATATGTTCTTAAAGGATTCCTAAGTAGGCTTACAAAAAACTGTTACAGTTGGTATCAGAGCTCAGTCATGGTCATTAGAGGCAATGAATTGAGATCTAGTGGATTGTCCTTGCACTAAGGTGGTTAGTACTAACCAACATCAGTGAGCTGTCATTTGGCTTTGGCTGCAGCTTATGATGGTGAGGCTAGGTCAAGTGCAGTTTGGAGACTAGGGGCCCGACGGTAGATCCTAGTAACCTAATGTGGCAAAGTTGGGGCAGTTGGTTGGCTTGCTCTAAGGTAAGGCAACACTTGGTGCAAGTAGTTAGGATGTGATCACCATCCTTATAAATTATTTTTATATCTCAAACACGAGGTAGGCAACATGATCCGTAGTACTCAACTGGCATTGGACCTTTAAGGTGAGGAGTACCCCCAAGCTGCGCAAGGTACCCTAAAGATCTCAAAATTTGAACTTGCCAACCTGAATAAGTTAGCTGACATTAAAAAAAGCTAAGGATTCCTTGACCCAAGCGATGAGGATTGGCCATAAAGGCTACAAAGCAAAGTAAAGCACTTTCGTATCCTTTTTCTTCAAAGTAGAGCTTGAGGCCAAGACCACTAAGGCTTGAGCTAATGGATAGGCACATGACAATCATCGGCATAAGAATAATTGATGAGTGGTTCAGGAAGCTTTGGCTTCGAAAAAAGAGTTAGTGTAGTTGGAGATACGAATCGGCAAGGTGGGGGTTGGCTCATCCAACCTAGTTTAAGCATTGGTGACCCGCTTATAATATGAAAGTTGGCTAGAGATAGGAGAGCAAAAATAGATCATGAGGGAGAGGGGCTTATGCTCAGGTTACAAGGAGTACATGGATTTAAGCCTTGCACTTTAGGGAATTCATTGCTAATAATCCAAGTGGTCATCAGACTAATGTTAGTAACAAGCTTAGTCAAGTTAAGGTCAGCCTAGGAAGTTTGTCCTCAATAATAGTTGCCATAAAAAGTCAGCCTAGTATTGCTGAAGTAGTAATTTAAGTTTTGCTCATCCATTCAAGTGGTCAAAGCAAGCAACCACCAACCAAATACGACAGGTAGCTATAGTGAATTTGTAGGCATGTTAATGGCTATAATAGAGTAAGTCTTAACCTTTTGCTAGTAGTTTGGTTTCTTTAATGGTAATTTCTAACATCAGTTTATAGGCACAAATTTGTTTAGCTTGCTGGGTAGTATTTTTGAATGGGGCTAATGGTGAGCCGAGTGCATTATGACCTGTGAATGTACTTAGAGTTAGGACAATGTCTAGAACCTTGGAAAACTTACTAGTGTGTGAACCCACATAAGTATAAGTTGAAATGCCGTGGATTGGAAGTGTTTTAAGGTTTCATAGATTGTGTTCTTTCATGATTTAGTTTGGTTCACCTAGGTGGTAATATAATGATTAACTAGGTAAACGGATGGGTTCCTTAGAGTAGCCAAGCAACGGAGTAGTTCAATCATACGCAAAGAAAATAAGGAGGTAAGTTTTGAATTTTTATTTCTAACCGTTGGATGTAGGTGAAAATTGGTATAGCCAGTAAGGGTAGAGTCATTGCTAGGGGTTTGGCTTAATTACTGGGAGGTAGTAAAAGAACCCAAGAAATAGGAATGGCTACCATGGACCAAGGGATAGCTAGTGACCTGAGGTCATCATCTTGAGGTTAAGTGGCATTGAGGGCCATTAGGGTGACTTATGGAAAAAGAGAGCCTGGCTAGTGAGGATAGCCAAATAGATAATTGACTATGTCCTAAGTAAAACTAAGGAAGTTGTGGCGATCACTTGTTGCTTTGTGTGAATGCCAGTAAGTTAGTGGAATGTTGAATCGTCAGGTTGGAAATGGCCAAGCGACTCCAGTAAAGAGAAGGCTTTGCCTTGAACTTTCTGGGTAGTGTCTAAGGAATATATGTGAGAAAGAATTCACTATGACCAGTCGGTAGATGACTTAAAAGTAGCCACAATGTGAAGAAATCCCCCACCTAGTTAAGTATTGTAGTTAATAGTAAAAAATGCCAGACCTAGTATAGGTATAGATGTGCTCAAGTCTTTATATAGTAACTTCGATAGTTGTTGGTGTTCACTAGAGTAGAAAAAGATGAGGGTTGGAATGCTAGTTGATGAAGCTTTGGTTAAGCTAGTTTAAGGCCTAAAGTGAGTGTAAGTTTGCACTGGACCCTACTTCCTTGCAAAGGAAGGGCCAGAGATTTGCAAGATTGTAAGAGTGCTAGTAAGTATGACTCATAACTCCAATGGATAGAACCCAAACTGAGGTGCATGAGAAAACACTATAGTGTAGTAGGTGAAGTTGTAATAAATGAGCCACCTGGGTGGGTTTCTTATAGCTAATCACCTCTCGATAGTGAATTGAAACTGATGGCAAAGTTGGTTTTCCCACTGAGTAAGTTGGGTTGATGTGACAAAAGCTACCAGAACCTCATCTCGATGAGAAGTTGGCATGGCATAGTGCATGGTATAGTAGTTGGGCGTATAAGTGAAGGTTGGTCCTCTATGACCATATATCAAGTGTGTTGCAATTACCAACAAGGTGCTCGATAGTGAAAGGAGGTTGGTAGGCCTTGAAGGAGGTTAGGAAGTCGAGTAGGACTAATGAACGTCAAAGCCTAATGAAGGGGGCTACGGTATCTAGTCAGATAGTGACTTGAGGATTCCTAGGTTAGCCTAGGATCAAGTAGTGCATTGTAGCTTGGCTAAGAACCTCGTAGGTGCTTTGGGCATAGGGTAAGTATTGATGGCCAAGAATCAAGTGTACTAAGGACACACTCAAAGACTTAACTTGTAGTGTGTTGATCTCTGAGTATAGGGTGCAAGAGGACTTAGTGCAGGTTTTGTGCACCATGGGTGCTTTGAGTGGGGCATCTAAGGCGTTAGGACCTTTAGTTTAGTTAACTTATCAGTAGCCCCATCACCGAGTACTAGGAAGCCTGAGCCAAAGGTGTATGGACACAGCCCAAAAATTACTAGCTGTTTAGAGATCTTGGCACTTGTGTTTGAGAAATTTTCTTTAGCAGGCATGCGGGTGTAAGAAACTCTAGGGTAATAAGAGCAGTAGGATCTTATTGCTTTATTGGTGCATGGGTACCTTACTCAATGCACTAGGATGCCTAACGGATGGGGGCTATTTGAGAGGAGCATAGAAGAAACGTACTCTAGGGTGTGTAAAGATTTGCAACTCACGGTAAGTCACTCATTTGGAAAATCCCTATAGTATAGTGGAGCATGAAGTGTAGTATACCTTGGGGTGTTAGTAGTGTATATCATAAGGCCGTAGTACACTAGTGATACACTTAGTCTAATGATCATTAGGAGTGATCAGGTACCAAACCTACATTAAGGAATTGTTTGTATGGGAGTTAGGGATAAGTTTCATACTCGTTAAGCTAGCTTGCACAAAGGGGTTTGGTATAAGGGCATTGGGTGCCAAACCTAGAGCAAAACCTTTCAATTTATGAGCATGAACGAACATGTTTAACTTGCTAAGCTAGCTTACACAGGTGGGTTCTAGCATGGAGGATAGAGTGAAGGGAGTTGGTTCATGCCAGGTTTTTAGTAAGTAGCTATTAGTCTAAAGTTAGCGGACAAGTTTCCAAAATACTTGTTAAGCTATCTTGCACCACAGAACTTAGGCACAAAGCATGATATGGAGACGTGGCATTTATCGGGCTCACTAGGACAAGTTCAAGTAGTTGAAAAATCTTCAGTAGCATTAACATACAAAGGATAGTAGAGTACCCTACTATAGACTTCAAGAACGAGTTTTCACTAAGGTGCTTTGGACCGTATAAGTTTAGGCAAAGGTGGGGAGAACAGTGAGTAGTTGTTGATGTGTTATAAAGCATGAGCACAAAGTATGGCATTGGCCATAGTGCCTATATGAGTCAGACCTAACTTGAATGCTAGAAGAGCATTAGTGGAACAAGCCAGGTAGTTAAGTGCCAAGTGAGATGTCATGGAATTGACACCTATTGGTAGGTTTCATTGCGATATGTTGGCATCATATCCTAGAGTAGTGTCTTAAGGTGGGGAGATTCAATTTGGAGGACCAAATTCTCCAAGATGGGGAGAATGTTACAGCGTTTCTAGCTGGAAGCTTGGTGAGCTAGGTAAATTCAAAAATTCCTAGCTTGAATACTTTAATTAGAGGTAATTAGCAAAATCAAGTAAGTTATTTAATGTTTAGTTGGTTGATAATGGTTTATGCCAATAGGTTTACCTAAAGGTAAAATGGTAATTTTGCTTTTTGGAGGGGTCAGGACGAGTCTTGAAAGTTAAAATAATGTTTTAAACATCATAAACCAAGTTAAACAAGTTTTGTTTAAATCTTCTAAACCTGTTGTTACTATTTATGTAAAAAGTAAATTTGCAAAAAATGAAAAAGTTTGGGGAAAGGAAAGTTTTGTTATTAAAGTTTGTTGGAAAAAATGGTTTCATTACTCTTCAGTTATCTCTTCTTCCTCTTTTTCCTAGCTTTCTCTCTTCCTTATCATTTCTTATGTAAATCTCTCTAAAATCATGATTTCATGGTTAAATTGAAAGGCTTTCACAGTGCCTAAGTGGGAGGAAGCTTGTTTTGCATGTACTTTCATGGTTTTGAAGCTTTTGGGGCATCTTTCAATGGGCAAGCTTGTGTGCATGTGGTAAGCTTCAACCCTTGATGTTTTCATGTTTCCTTAGCTTAGTGGAGTTTAGGTTTTGTTGAATTTGTGTTAATTTGGTGCCATAAACTATGTTCATGTATTAGAGCCAAGAAAACCTAGAGGAGCCTTTGAAATGTGATGTTCTTAGCTTGTGGTGTTTGATTCATGCTAATTCAACTTTAACTGAGGGGAAAGATTAGTTAATTTGTTTGCTAAATTGATCTACGACATTTTTTTTATGGACCATAGAGCTTGGTTTGGCAAGTTAATGTTAGTATTGTACCCAAAAGCCAATCATGAGATGATTGTAATTTTGCACATTGAGTCATGATATTTTATTAAGGCATTAATCCAGCAATTATGTTTGTTGTTTTGTTTCTGCGTAACTTAACAAACATAATTGTAACCCTAGAATAATGATATTCTTAAACGTCCCTGGTCTAGTATTATTGTGGAGCGGGTTGCAATAATACATAACGACTAGCATATGTGGAGACTAATATGAGATATGTAGTCTACATATGGGTACAAGTTGGAGAACTTGTGTACTGGACCGACCCACCATGAGAACACTACATGGATCGTTATATGAGTGTCATAAGTGATTCTCATAGTGATCATGGTATATGTAGTCCTTCGACCTAAGATCATCAAGGTTCCCTACATGTGAGTCACATACTTTGATACTTTCCTTTGTTGCTCGTAACTGAGTGAACTTGAAGGAGGTCATTGGGTATGTCACATATCATGCGGAGGGATTTGTATGATCAAGATGGGATTTGTCCCTCCTATGTAACGGGAGTGATATCTTCGGGCCCCTTGATAGAGTGAGACTTAGAAAAATGCATGGCCATGCTCGGATGAGTTGATATACGATATCAATGTCATCAGTTTAAGTTGGTCTACTCGGTAATCAAGAAACCAAAGATTGGGCTATACGAGAGTGACACATTCCATGTCTCGTGCTTAGTCTTGATATCTTGGACAAAGGGACAATGGCATATATCGGTGATGATCATAAAGGTTTAGTCGATTCACCGACAATCTTGTCACTTGGGTAGCAATGATGTGTTGCTAGACACCGCTCATTGCTTATGATCATAAATGTGATTTATGATCATTGCCAACATGGCAAGAGCCTATTGGGTCGCACACATAGAGCTATTTGGATCATTAGAGTGCATGGGCTAATTATTTGGGTTATGGTTTCACAATAATTTCGTATTAATAATGGGCCCAATAGTTGAGCCATTATTAAGCCCGAAATTAAAGCCTAATTGGATTAGGGCTTTGAAACCCATTAGGCCTGGAAGTTGAGTTTCACTATAAATACAACTTTTAAGTGAGAAATTCGCAGGTCTCCTTGCCCTAGCCTCCAAAAAGGACAGCCACACTCTTCTCTTGCAATTCCTTGGAGGACGCAAGCTAGCACTGCGAGCGCAAGAGAAACACATCTGTCGGACGTGGTGGAAGCGTGGTGATCCCGAGAGGCTCGTGTGGATACCATAGAGAGCCTCAACATGTCAACTGTTCAGGTTTTTTGATTCAACTCTACAGCTGAGTGAGAGATCTCAACCGAAAATTAGGTATGAAAATTTTTCTCAACTAAAAATTAGGTATGAAAATTTTCACCCGGTTTACCCCGTTTCACTTGGATCCTGGAGGGTTTCGGTTAAATTCCACTGCACTGTTTGGCTCCCGAAACCCATCAGTGGTATCAGAGCTACTGGTGAAACCCTAAATCGGGATTGAGTGTTGAATCGCATGATGCTATGTGTTCGGTTGCTTTTCGGCCATGATTAATTAGATTGATTCAAGATGCATGAAACTGGAATTCGTAATGAACATATGACATATATGAAGAAACGACACTAATTGGTTAATGAGATTAACCTGAAATTGATTGGTATGAGATACCTATATGGATTAGGATTCTTGCAATAGTTGCAAAAACCCTAGCTTTGTTCGGATTCGGCCTGTTCGGGCACCGAAAGTAAGGTATTTTTGGTGGCTCGAATGGAAGGAGTCTCGGGTGCCTACTTGCTCGAAATAGAAGATTTCGGGCTAAGCAATTGTAAGACAATTTTTTGTGTTGGGGGGCGGCATTCCCCCCGCAAGGGTGGCTCCCCTTAACCCCGTTCGTTGACCGAGAATTTTTTGCGCCGGGGGGCGCTGCCCCCCACGCCCCCCGCAAGGGCAGCTCCCCTTGACCCCGTCCACTGACCGATCAGCGGAACCACCGCCCGCTGACCGGCCAGCGCGGACTGCCGTATGCGAAGCGCCACATAAATAAAAACTGGTTAATCAACACACGAAAATTGGCATGCATCTTTGTTGAATGAGATTTGACATGATATGCTGATTGGTGTTTGAAGCATGGTGCATGGTTATAGCCCTTGATTGGTTGTACTTGTAAATACGACCTGCGAGTCGTGCCTTTTCTTATCACTCTCATTGTACATGCTCTTCTCACCTTACTCCCCTCGAATGTAACTCGAGGTTTCTATTATTGATGTAATAGTGCATTATGGGATCATCCAAGGTTGTATGTCTAAGGATCATCCAAGGTGGTATGTCCAAGGAGGTGACAACAAAAGGGCAGCCAAGAAAGGAAGAGAAGGAGCTTGTGAAGACTCTTTTCTTTTCTTAGGCTTTTATGATATTCTCATTGGCTTGAGAATATCGCATAGTTTGGGCTATAACCATGTCACGTTTACTTTCTTGTACGCATGAGATGCATGTTTTATATTTGTATGTGATGCATGTATAAGACAACCGGAGATAACATATTGGTGAGATCAAAATGAAAAAAATCCCTCAAACAAATATTAAGTCATTAAATGTGATGCCTTCCAAATGTTGGCACTCGTCAAGACTTTGATCAACATTAGGTGGGTTTGCCAAAGCAAAGCACCTATGTTCATCTTGGTAAGGCGCGATGGGATAATAGTGATATCCAAATTGCTAACTTTGGGTCTGACTTAACTAAGTCATCCTAATAGGATTAGGGACTTAGAGGCATAGAGTTGGGCTTAAGTTCATGAGATGAGCTTGGACAAGTGTTGTTCACCCAACTATCCAAGAGTTGCATAAGATGCAATTGGCAAGGAGTTGCCTACCTAAATAGCTGTAACTTGAGAGAAAAGCCAAAGCTGACTCAGGTTGTGGTCAAATATGGATCTTGGCCCACTAGAATACCTTAGCGCCGAGGTGTTCCGAAATAATATCGAGGGTTATTATTTTGAGGAAAATAGTGGGAGTATCGTTTAATAAAAGTCCTTATTAAATGAATTAAAATACATGACTCTTACACTGCATATTTACTGTTGTAGATAACCATGGCACAAAACACATCGACACTTTCGTTGCGATCGATCCTTGAGAAGGAAAAACTGAATGGGACCAACTTTCTCAAATGGTACCGAAACTTGAGGATAGTCCTCAAGCAAGAGAGAAAGGCTTATGTCCTAGAGCAGCCCATTCCGAATGAGCCTGCTGCCACTGCTCCAAGAGCTGAAAGGGATGCTCACAAGAGGCATTCTGATGATGCTTTGGATGTTGCATGCCTCATGCTTATTACCATGGAATCTGAGCTTCAGAAGCAACATGAGAACATGGGGGCGTTCGATATGATCGAACATCTCAAAATGCTTTTCCAAGAGCAAGCTAGGCATGAGAGGTTTGAGACCTCTAAGGCATTGTTTCAGTGCAAGATGTCTGAGGGAAGTCCCGTGGGTCCTCATGTGCTCAAGATGATTGGGTACATTGAGAATCTTGAGAATTTGGGATTTGCTCTTCAGAAAGAGTTGGCTATTGATGTAGTCTTGCAATCGTTGCCTGAAAGCTACAGTCAGTTCGTCATGAACTATAACATGAACGACCTTGACAAGTCCCTCCCTGAATTGCTCAACATGTTGAGAACTGCTGAGCAAAACCTTAAGAAGGCTAAGCCCATTTTGATGGTTCAAAAGGGCAAGGGAAAGGGAAAAGCCAACAAGAAGAAGGATAAAGCTAATGGAAAGTCCAATGCTAATTCTTCTTCAGCTGCACTGAAACCAAAGGGTGGTGTGGCAAAGGAAGGGGAGTGCTTCCATTGTAAGCAACCTGGACACTGGAAGCGCAATTGCAAGCTCTATCTTGAAGAACTTGCTAAGGAAAAGGGAAGTAAGACTTCCACTTCAGGTATTTTTGTTATAGAGGCTAACTTTTCTACTTCCTCATCTTGGGTATTGGATACTGGATGTGGATCTCACATTTGTGCAAATGTGCAGGATCTAAGTAGAAGTAGAAGTAGAAGATTGGCCCGAGGTGAAGTGGACCTACGTGTTGGAAATGGAGCAAGGGTTGCTGCCTTAGCAGTAGGGACTTATGTTCTCACTTTACCTAGTGGATTAGTTTTAGAATTAGACAACTGCTACTTTGTGCCTACTATTAGTAGAAATTTGATTTCTGTTTCTTGTTTGGACAAGAAAGGTTTTTCATTTATAATAAAGGACAAATGTTGTTCTATTTATTTGAATGAAATCTTTTATGGTAGTGCTCAACTTAGCAATGGGTTGTATGTTCTAGACCTCGAAGATCCAATCTATAATGTGAATACCAAGAAGGTCAGATTAAATGATTCGAACCCGACCTATCTCTGGCACTGTCGCTTGGGCCATATAAATGAGACCCGCATATCCAAGCTCCATAAGGATGGACTCTTGGACTCATTTGATTTTGAATCATATGAGACATGTGAGTCATGTTTGTTGGGCAAGATGACCAAAGCCCCATTCACAGGGCAAAGTGAAAGGGCTAATGACTTACTAGGACTCATACATAGTGATGTATGTGGCCCTATGTCTACACAAGCTAGAGGAGGTTTCCAATACTTCATTACTTTCACTGATGACTTTAGCAGATATGGCTATGTGTATCTTATGAGACACAAGTCAGAATCCTTTGAAAAGTTCAAAGAATTCAAGAATGAAGTAGAGAATCAACTCGGGAAAAGTATCAAAGTGCTTCGATCAGATCGAGGTGGAGAGTACTTGGATCGAGAATTCCTTGACTATCTGAAGGAGTGTGGTATAGTATCACAACTCACTCCACCAGGTACACCTCAATGGAATGGTGTATCTGAAAGGAGAAATCGAACTCTGTTAGACATGGTTCGCTCTATGATGAGTCAAGCTGACCTTCCAAACTCCTTTTGGGGACATGCTCTAGAGACAGCCGCTTTTACACTAAACCGAGTTCCATCTAAATCGGTTCAAAAGACACCATATGAGATATGGAGTGGGAGGTGTCCCAATTTGTCTTTTATGAAGATTTGAGGCTGTGACGCTTATGTGAAACGTCAATCCTCTGACAAACTAGGGCCCAAATCTCAAAAATGTCTTTTTGTTGGGTATCCCAAAGAAACAAAAGGTTACTATTTCTACAATCCTTCTGAGCAAAAAGTGTTTGTTGCTCGAACTGGTGTCTTTTTGGAGAAAGAGTTTATCTCTAAAGGAACTAGTGGGAGGAAAGTAGAACTTGAAGAAATTCAAGAACAACAAGGAGACATCGAACCTGAAATGGAACCTGAACAAACACCACAAGATGTTGTGGTTCAAGAGTCTGTTCCTGTAGCACAGAGCCCACGTAGGTCTGGTAGGATTCGGCGTGAGCCTGAGAGATATGGATTTCTCATGACTCACACTGGTGATGTGATGCTCATGGATCAGGATGAGCCCACAACCTACCAACAAGCTATGTCGGGGCCTGACTCTGAGAAGTGGCTAGTGGCCATGAAATCCGAGATGGAATCCATGTATGAAAACCAAGTATGGACTTTGGTTGACCCACCTGAAGGGGTAAAACCCATAGGGTGCAAATGGGTTTTCAAGAAGAAAACTGACATGGATGGTAATGTGATTACCTTTAAGGGACGATTGGTTGCAAAAGGTTTCAAGCAAATTCATGGTATTGACTATGATGAAACTTTTTCACCAGTTGCTATGCTTAAATCCATCCGAATTTTGTTCGCTATTGCTGCACACTATGATTATGAGATATGGCAAATGGATGTCAAAACTGCATTCCTAAATGGAAAGCTACTTGAGGATGTGTACATGACACAACCTGAGGGTTTTGTCACTCCTGAGAATGCCAATAAAGTGTGCAAGTTGCAAAGGTCCATTTATGGACTGAAGCAAGCTTCTCGAAGTTGGAATCTTTCGTTTTGATGAAGCAATCAAAGAGTTTGGTTTTATCAAAAATGAAGATGAACCTTGTGTCTACAAGAAGGTTAGTGGGAGCGCTATTGTCTTCTTGGTGTTGTATGTAGATGACATACTACTCATCGGGAATGACATTCCTGAGCTACAGTCTGTGAAGACTTGGCTAGGGAAATGTTTCTCTATGAAGGACTTGGGTGAAGCAGCCTATGTGTTAGGCATCAGGATCTATAGAGATAGATCTAGAAAGCTTCTTGGCCTAAGTCAAAGTACATATATTGACAAGGTGCTAAAGAGGTTTAGCATGCAAGATTCCAAGAAAGGATTCTTGCCCATGTCACATGGTATCACTCTTTCTAAATCTCAGTGTCCGAGTACAACCGAGGAGAGAGAGCGCATGAGTAAGATTCCATATGCCTCAGCAATTGGATCTATCATGTATGCCATGATATGTACTCGTCCCGATGTCTCATATGCTTTGAGCATGACAAGTAGGTACCAATCGAACCCCGGTGAGAGTCACTGGACAGCTGTTAAGAACATCCTTAAGTACTTACGAAGGACTAAGGATGCATTCTTGGTCTTTGGAGGTGAAGATGAGCTCGTTGTAAGGGGTTACACCGATGCAAGCTTCCAATCTGATAAGGATGATTTTAGATCGCAATCTGGTTATGTGTTTTGTATTGGTGGTGGTGCTGTCAGCTGGAAGAGTTCAAAGCAAGAGACAGTAGCTGACTCTACAATAGAATCTGAGTACATTGCCGCCTCTGATGCTGCGAAGGAGGCAGTTTGGATCAAGAAGTTCATCACTGAACTTGGAGTGGTTCCAAGCATTACCGACCCGATAGAGCTCTATTGTGACAACAATGGAGCAATCGCACAGGCTAAGGAACCTCGATCTCACCAGCGATCCAAACACATACTCCGACGCTATCATCTCATCAGGGAGATCATCGAGAGGGGTGATGTAAGGATATGCAGGACTTCGACAGATAGCAACATTGCTGATCCACTGACAAAGCCCCTTACGCAGCAAAAGCATGATAGCCATTCTAGGTCCATCGGTATTAGATACATGGATGATTGGCTTTAGTGCAAGTGGGAGATTGTTAGTGTTGTGCCCAAAAGCCAATCATGAGATGATTGTATTTTTGCACATTGAGTCATGATATTTTATTAAGGCATTAATCCAGCAATTATGTTTGTTGTTTTGTTTCTGCGTAACTTAACAAACATAATTGTAACCCTAGAATAATGATATTCTTAAACGTCCCTGGTCTAGTATTATTGTGGAGCGGGTTGCAATAATACATAACGACTAGCATATGTGGAGACTAATATGAGATATGTAGTCTACATATGGGTACAAGTTGGAGAACTTGTGTACTGGACCGACCCACCATGAGAATACTTCATGGATCGTTATATGAGTGTCATAAGTGATTATCATAGTGATTATGGTATATGTAGTCCTTCGGCCTAAGATCATCAAGGTTCCCTACATGTGAGTCATATGCTTTGATACTTTCCTTTGTTGCTCGTAACTGAGTGAACTTGAAGGAGGACATTGGGTATGTCACATATCATGCGGAGGGATTTGTATGATCAAGATGGGATTTGTCCCTCCTATGTAACGGGAGTGATATCTTCGGGCCCCTTGATAGAGTGAGACTTAGAAAATGCATGGCCATGTTCCGATGAGTTGATATACGATATCAATGTCATCAGTTTAAGTTGGTCTACTCGGTAATCAAGAAACCAAAGATTGGGCTATACGAGAGTGACACATTCCATGTCTCGTGCTTAGTGTTGATATTTGGACAAAGGGACAATGGCATATATCGGTGATGGTCATAAAGGTTTAGTTGATTCACCGACAATCTTGTCACTTGGGTAGCAATGATGTGTTGCTAGACACCGCTCATTGCTTATGATCATAAATGTGATTTATCATCATTGTCAACATGGCAAGAGCCTATTGGGTTGCACACATGAAGCTATTTGGATCATTAGAGTGCATGGGCTAATTATTTGGGTTATGGTTTCACTTTAATTTCGTATTAATAATGGGCCCAATAGTTGAGCCATTATTAAGCCCGAAATTAAATCCTAATTGGATTAGGGCTTTGAAACCCATTAGGCCTAGAAGTTGAGTCTCACTATAAATACAACTTTTAAGTGAGAAATTCGTAGGTCTCCTTGCCCTAGCCTCTAAAAGGACAGCCACACTCTTCTCTTGCAATTCCTTGGAGGACGCAAGCTAGCACTGCCAGCGCAAGAGAAACGCATCTGCCGGGACGTGGTGGAAGCGTGGTGATCCTGAGAGGCTCGTGTGGATACCATAGAGAGCTTGAACACGTCAACTGTTCAGGTTTTGTGATTCAGCTCTACAGTTGAGTGAGAGATCTCAACCGAAAATTAGGTATGAAAATTTTCGAACACCTGGTTTACCCTGTTTCACTTGGATCCTGAAGGGTTTCGGTTAAATTCCGCTGTGCTGTTTGGCTCCCGAAACCCAACAGTTAAGACATGTTTTGACCCATAGAAGATGCTCCATAGGCATAGGATGCTTGAGGGAACTTGTATTTCATGCTCAATAGCTGATGCAATCACACTACATGCTTGGTGTGATCGCACAAGTTCCAGAATGGCTTTGGAGGGCTTGGTGTGATCGCATCTGCTAATTAGTATGATCACATCATGCTAGGTTGCTAGGTTTAACACCTGTAGTATTTCCGTCATAATGTTTTACTCAAGTGTCTGATTAAGGCCGATTCAACAACTAATACGAACCTAAGACGAATGGCAACAACTTTCATGTTTTCACCAAAGCCTGAATTTACCTATAAAGGGTTGTATTTTCCTAATGAAATGAATGCATTAAGGCTGGGAATGTGCTTATGGGTTTCCTAAGGGGCTTGGGGCCTTGTGGTCCCTAGTTTGACTTGTTAGGTGTTTCCATTGATAGTTAGACATCAATTTAGTATGGTGAATCAAGTAATGGTAAATCGATAAGCACATTGAGTGAAAGTTAGTGCACTTGTAGCTTAGGCAACATTTACTTGAGGCACAAGTGTGAACCTAGTGCACTTTTGGTAGGAATATAAGGTAGAGGCATAATACACTAGTGAATTAGGTAAGCTTATTAGCTTGAAGCATTATGTGGAAGCCCAGTACACCTAGGTAAGAGTAGAAACCTAGTACACTAGGGGAGTGCGCAAGCCTATCGGCTTAAGGCACTATATGGTGGCTTAGTATACCTAGTGAGTTTTTTGAAACTCAAACCCGGCGCTCCACCAAATTCACCTATACAACAGTCATGGGAAAGTTAAATGGTGAGCTAAGCTCACTAGATTAGCAAACCAAGACTTGCTAAGAGCAAATTAGGGGCCAAAACTCACTAGGTACGGGGTGACATTTTTGTGAGGACTAGGTAAAGGAAAGGTTCGAAGGGACTGAAACTGGTGTGCATTGAGTTTAGTCTCACACAGTATGAACTCACAGTATCCTACATATATGTGTGTGTGTATGTGTGTGTCCTTTGTGCTTTTCTTGTAGGTTAAAAGATCTCTTACTTGGAATCATTGATTTTCGTTTCCTTAGTGTTTGTAGTGTAGATATTGATTTTGTAAAGTGGGCATCTATTGAAGGTTGTTCAACTTGGCTCACGAGCAAGTATTAAATTTATTTAAATCTTTATGATTCTAGTTTGCGATTTGTTTATTGGTTGCATTGTGGTGCTAACTACTATAGCTTATTTGGTTGACAAATGCTAGTGAGTTACAAGGAAGGGCTATTGGAGCTTGCCACTTGGAAATTGATATAATGTGAGAGCTGGTTATAAATCTCAGTAGTTTATTTTCGATGTACAGTTTTTGTATACTTGTTCCCTCCAATGTATATGGTTGAGTAGTTGAACAATAAAGTTGCTCTTAGGTGTAACCATAGTATTCTTTATATGGGTGCCTGCATATGATTAAGTATGTGTAGTTAATTCCACAGTTAATTTATATGCTTTGACAATTTTGAATCTTTTGATACTAGAGTTTTATTGAAATGCCATGGCAATATTTTATGTTGAATTACTTGTTTTATTGTTTAAGTCAAAGCATTACTCATACATGATTGTAGAGTGAGTTAATTAACAAGAAGCTTGATGGTTTTAACTAGTGTGCATGTAATCAATTAGCTAATTGCAATTAGTGTCAAACATGTTCCTATAGGGTTCCTGGGCAAACCCATGAGAGGATATCACACCAATGATGTAGACATAGGGGGAGGATTAGTTGGAGATTCCCCAACAGCAGGATGGGAAGGCAAGGAGTGTTAGAAATGAACCTCATTTGCCTCATTGGGACACAGTAAAAGGCAATGCACCTATTGCCTTGGATGATGATCAATTCTAGACCTTTCATTATGAACTTTTCAAACAATTCAGGGCCAAAATTCAACAAAATATTAGGAGGGCGCTAACATAGAGAAGGGATCTGAAAGCTACATACACACGATGAGGCATTAAACCCACACCAAGGGAACCATCGGAGGTATCTAGGGCGCGTTTAGATGGCTCATAGGCAAATGATATCAATACTATCCTTAGAACATTGGACCAAATGGAGGAGTGCCTGAAGTTAGCCAATCCACCTCCTGAAAACCATATACCTATGATGGGCATTAGCTATATGGCTCATTTTTTCACTAATGACATCGCCAACAAACCAATGCCCAAGGGCTTTAGGATGTCCAAATTTGATCTATATGATGTAATGACAAACCTCATTAATCACCTATAGTGATACATCACCTTGATGAGGTTGGAAAGGGCCATAGATGCGGTCTTGCATAAAGCACTTAGTTCTGGACACAGCACCACATGGCCTTGCTCAGGAAACCTATGAGAGCAAGTCTCATGGTGGTTGCGATTAGCTAATTAATTATGTGTACCCTTGTTAAAACTTCATGCCACTAGTTATTTAACCTAGAAATGCAATCTTGCATGCATGTGTTACTTTGACTTGGACAAGTAGAAAACCATAAAACATTTATATAGCCTAGGCTATTCCACAAAAACATTGTTCAAAGAGTCAAAGCATATAAAACTGCCATAGAGTTATCATTATAATCCTACATATAATTAACTTTAGATGAGGAATCCCGGTGGCAAGCCTCAATAGTCCTCGACGTGCTCACTAGCCTCTATGGCCAAAAAAACTATAGTTAGTACAATAAAAAATTAACTATCAAGTAATCAAATAACTAGAATCTCAAGGATATTTAAAGCAATATACCTAGAACAGAAACTACCACAATAATCCTTAATGATTGTCGGGTCCATCAACCTCAGTATCTACACAACATGAAGCTACGGGAGTGAGAATCTTATAATTCTCAGTAAGAGTTCTTCAACCTGGAAGGAAAATACTAAGGACAACACATATATATGTCTATGTAATCTACTGCGAGCTCATATAGTGTGAAGCTAAACCTATGCACATAGCATTTTAGTCCCCTGGGACTTGTCATCTACCTAGTCCTTAAACTACAAGGCAAAGCCTTGTCTACTAGCAAGCACTATTTACTAGCCTAACTAGTGACATTCATCACTAGTTGAACCTCCCTTATATTGTATATGTGAACATGGTGGGTGCACCTCCCTTGAGTTCTAAAGAACTCACTAACTATACTAAGCCTCTACATGGTGCCTCAAGTCCTTAGACTTGCCTAAGACACTTGTCTACTAAGTTTCCACCTTAAACCCTTACTAAGAGTGCACTAGGTTGTCACTTGCACCTCAAGTAATCTTGCCTAGGCAATAAGTGCACTAAACCTTCACTAAAGGCACGTACTATCCACCATTACTTGGTTCATACTAGTGGCGTAGCAATGACCATGGTTAGACTCATTTACTAGGTTCTTTGGAACCCACCTAGGTGCACTAAGGTTCCCACATCAGAACTTTAAACCCCAAAGCATCGGCTAGGCTCCAGATGGTACTAAACATTTCACCCGACTAATGGTGCTTTATGGCCAATTATCCCTTGACTTTGAACGTAAATAAAAACAAAACTAGGCAAATTTAGGCCTAGGAAAAGCATGGAAATGATAGCCCTTCCTATTAGCTTTTCAGGAAAACTTGAATTGCCTTAATCAGACATCCTAGCGAAAAGTTATGGAAAAAATATTATAGTATGTCAATGCTGTTGAGTGCTGGCGCTTAGATGCTAGAACTGGTGCTGCAGCACCAAAGGCCATTCCACTTTGGACTCTAAATGGGGTTCTATGTGCTACAACACCACCTGGCGCCACGGCTTAAGGCCCATAAGGCCTGAACCTCTTCTTAAGTGCCTAAGGCTCTTTGGGGGCTTCCAATGCCTCCCAATGACCCTAGGAACACCTCTACTTGCCTCAAACCTGTATGTACATGTGCACTAGGCCACCTCACACTATTTAAACCAATCCTATGGTATCCATAAACACCATACAAGCGACCAAAACCTCACTAGTCCAACATAGTTCCAAGCTTCAATAGACCAAAACCTTTTTGAAACAAGCAACCCAAAGCTTATACACCCATGGAACCTTCAATTTTCACAAAGAACTCTTGAATTTGTGTGAGAATTAAAGAAGAAATCAAGCGGGAAGGGTTGAGCTTGGGTTTAGAGAAGAAAAGAATGAATAGTGGCAGCCAAATCTCACATTTACCAAGTTTATAAGCCTTTAACACATTAAGCCATCAAACTTTTATTAAGTTCTCAAAAATAACCTTTTCCCAAAATAGTAACCTTTAGTCAAATCTTGGCCAAAACTTCAACACTTAATGAAATTTTTTGGCACTAAGTGATAGCCAAATGCTATCGCCTCGATCTGGCCGAACTCCCTGCCACAAGAATGGCCAGAAGAAGCTGGCGCTACCCGAGAAAAGGTGTGATCATGCACCTCGGGAGATAGCCGAAGAGCTCCGAGCCCGGCACGCCAGGAAAACCCGAGGACACTACTCGGCCCCCCAAGGTTGTGAACAGATCGCCTTCGGAAAAGCGGCACCAGACATAGCGAGCCGAACATGATATCCCCGAAGGCGGAACTCCCTGAAACTGGGAACCCCCGAACTGAGGGCTTGTTTCCCGAAGAGGCTCTGTCCGTACCAAAGGACGACCTCACCCAGGGACCTCGGGAGTACGGCAGGAGCATTTATGGAAGCATTTAAGGAAGCCTCTGACACATCCATTCGCAGATGCCACAATCCGCCTCAAAAGGCGCACTGCCACGCTGACGCCATCAGAATCACATCATGGCCCGTCTCAGCACATGGCTCAAGGCAACCTGCTACCAGCTATCTGTCTCCTACGCCCAGAAATTCAGGAACATCCGACCGAACACGTGTCGCGATCTGAACGGGCTAGGCGCTCCTATAAATACCAGGAATTAATACTTGGCAGGAGGCTGGTTGGAAAAACACTGCTCCCACACTCTGAGAAAATTACCAGGCGAGACTCCTCAGCCCTTTGTGCTATTTTCTCTGCCTTTCTCTCAGCCACCACTGACTTGGGCGTTGGAGGCTCCCCCCCCGGAAAAACACTCCAGGGGCCTCCTAACCCTTTGTTTCTAAGCTTTCAGGCACTCTCCTTTGGGCGATCCAATCCACCAGGCGTTCTTCCTCCCAGAAGTCTTTCCTCCAGTCATCATGACTCTAAACGATGAGGCCCCTGTCAGAACCAGCCTTGTGCTTGAGAAGATCTTCATTGGCGGCGAGCATCCCCTTTATTTGTTCACCGAGGTCAGCAATCTTCTGGGAGGAGACCTTTTGAAATTCTTCTTTTTCCTTCCGGAACTCCTCCCGAAGGGCAGTCACTTCTTTCTCAGCAGCCTCTTTCAGCTGCTGGTTTTTGGCAGCCGACTCCGCGAGGGCGGTCCTCGCCTCATTCATGGTCTGAGTGGCTGAAGTGCGGAAGGCAACCTCTGATGGCCGGGGGCCTCATCGTTTGTAGTCATAGTGACTGGTGGAGGGACTTCTGGGAGGAAGAACGCCTGGTGGACTGAACAGCCCAAAGGAGAGTGCCTGAAAGCTCAGAAACAAAAGGTTAGGAGGCCCCCGGAGTGTTTTTCCGGGGGGGAGCCTCCGACGCCCAAGTCAGTGGTGGCTGAGAGAAAGACAGAGAAAATAGCACAAAGGGCTAAGGAGTTTTGCCTGGTAACGGGAGCCGTATTTTGCCAGCTAACCAACCTCCTGTCTGGTATTAACTCCTGGTATTTATAGGAGTGCCTAGCCCGTTCAGATCGCGACACGTGTTCGGTCGGACGTTCCTGACTTTCTGGGCATAGGAGACAGATAGTAGGTTACCTTGAGCCATGTGCTGAGACGGGCCATGATGTGATTTTGATGGCGTCAGCGTGGCAGAGCGCCTTTTGAGGCGGCTTGTGGCGTCTGTGATTGGATGTGTCAGAGGCTTCCTTAAATGCTTCCATAAATACCCCTGCCGTACTCCCGAGGTCCCTGGGTGAGGTCGTCCTTTGGTACGGACAGAGCCTCTTCGGGAAACAAGCCCTCAGTTCGGGGGTTCCCAGCTACAGGGAGTTCCGCCTTCGGGGATATCGTGTTCGGCTCGCTATGTTTGGTGCCACTTTTCCGAAGGCGATCTGTTCACGACCCTGGGGGGGGCGAGTAGTGTCCTGGCGTGCCGGGCTCGGAGCTCTTCGGCTATCTCCCGAGGTGCCTGATCACACCTTTTCTCGGGTAGCGCCAGCTTCTTCTGGCCATGACTGTGGCAGGGAGTTCGGCCAGATAGAGGCGATAGCCTTTGGCTATCACATGCCCCCCTTTGGAAAGCCGAAGGAAGACTTCGGTTTTGCATCTCTTTCCGAGGTCATCTGTGGGAGTCTCTTTGGAAGCATAACCTGTTCCGAGGATGTGCCTTTTGCCCGAAGATCATGGGCTCTACGGTCTTGGCCTTTCTTTGGCGTCCTCGAGGCGGAGTCTCTTGCCCGAAAGTCATGGGCTTTTGTTTCTGCAGGTCTGTTTCGGTCTGTCCAAGCGTGTCAGTCTGAGCGGCGCGTCCCAGTTTTCCAGGGATGTCAGAAGACGTGTCCCAGCTTTCAAGGGACGTTTGGAGGACGTGTCCCCTATTTTTGCGCAGCAGTTGACACGTGGCGCTTTGCCATTGGAGGAGAGTCGCGTCGGTTACAGAGGGCGCGCCTTTTCAAGTGCAGAGAGTAATTACGGCGTCGGTTCGCCTCCAAAGGGTACTTATGACGGCGTTTCGGTTACCCACCTCTGGTTTATAAATAGCTCATTTCATCATAAGTTCCTTACGCTTTTGCTCTTTTCTCTGCTTTGCCTCTGTTCTTGCTTTGCCTCTGTTCTTGCATTTTTCTTGCTTTCTGTGGCGGAGCTTCCTTAATCAGAGCCTTTTTTCCAGCCAACTTTCACGACGGCGTCCTCAGATTTTGGCAAATCTTTCGGTGGGTTTTTGTTTTTCAGCGCGTTTTGATCCCTGTGTTCTTCTGAGTTTTTCTCTGGAAACTGTTTTCTTCCGTTTTCAAACTCATTTTTATGTCGAAAATGCCCATTCCTGAGAGCTGGCAGCCTCTTTTAGCCCATCCTTGTTGCACCACCCCTGAGAAGTTAGAGAGGTGGAAGAAAAAATTCTTTCTTCCCTCTTACGCCGTTACCAGGCTGCCTCGTTCTAGCCACTATGCATTTTCAAACCATAGTAAGGAGGTTACCGTTTTCCGAGCCCAGCTGAAGGCCGGTCTTCGGTATCCTCCCCCGAAGATGGTGTGCGAGTTCTGCCAATTTCATGGCATTGCGGTGAACCAGCTTCCCCCGAACTCGTTCTGCTATTTCAACGCCTACCTCTGCATGTGTGGCGTCTTCGGGATAGAACCCCATTTCAGGATTTTTATGCAGTACTACAAGCTCTCTGTGGTCCCGAAGGGTGGCTTCTATTTCATGCTACCTCGGGGATCCGGGAGCAAGAAATTCATGTTCACCTTCGCCACTAAGGATAGCTGGCGGGGGTGGCAACAGAAGTTCTTCTTCATGAAGATGGCTGAGGCCTGGTCGTACGTTCCGACCAAATGGGCTCAGGGAACACTGGATGCGGACGTTGCTGATCCGAGGATGCTGCTGACCCCAGAGTTGGCTCCCGTGTTCGCGGATTTCGACGCCCGCATTCGGGCTGTCTCTGACTGGGATCCCGAGGTCTCTCCGCGCGCCCTTTACCCTTTTCCAATCAACTGGAAGTTGATGACCGAAGAGGTCCTTCGGGAACTAAAGGTGGTAAAGGAGCACAAGACTGACCTCGGGATGCCAGCTCCTGCCATTGCCGGGAAAGATTCCTGGTTGGTCAAGCTTCTTAAGGAGGAGATTTCTTTCGAAACGCTTGCCGAAAGTGAGTTATCTTCTACTCCTTTGCTGTTTTTTCCTCGGACTTACGCTGATGTTTCTCTCCTGTTTCAGAGATGGGCGACAACACTGCCGCCTATTACAAGTCCCTCTTCTCCGGCCAAGTGGAGAAGGACGATCAGACGAAGAAGGCGGCTTCCCGAAGGCGGAAGTCTATTGGCGCGGGTCCTTCGAGGAAACGGGCAAAGAGAGCTGCTCAGGTTCCTCTAGAAGAAATTTCCGAGGAGACTGCCGAGGAGCCTGGGACAGCCGAAATTCCGGCGCCTGAGGCTGCTGCTTCCGAGGTCCCTTCAACCGACGTCCCTCCTCAAAGTCCTACTGCGTCGCAGGCCCTCCTTGATGTAGTGGTAGAAGTACCTTCTGCCGAGGAGCGGCGCAAGCAGAAGGGCAAGGGCGTTTCGATCGAGGAGGCCGAGGACTCCGAGGACGATGTTGTCGAGGTCCCGCCAGGTTTGTTTCCAGACAAAGTGTACTTCCTTTGTTTTTTCTGGAATTTGCCTTTGTCTCTGACCTGTTTCTCTTTTCCGCCCTGCAGGGGAGCTACTTACCCCGAACTGGAGGGCCGAACACGCGGAGGCGAGGGCCCGTCGCGACGCCAAAGTCCCGCAAGGGAAGATACCAAAGGAGCCTTTCTGGACATTCACGGAGGACATGAACCTGTACTCCGAGGACTGTCCTGAAATGGCGAAGCAGATTTCGAAGGGGGTGCTCACCGAGGCCTCCTTCAAGGCTATAGCGGCGGCCCACCCGGGGGATAACACTCTTGCCGCAAAGATCACCGAGCATGCTGCTCAGGTATATCCTTCACAACTCTTCCCTTTCAATTTTTTCCTGAGTGTTTGGCTCTTACTGACCTTGCATTTTATCTCCTTTGCAGCTGCTGGGGTACGCCGGCTTTCTCCGAGTTCGGGTAGCCAGGCAGTTGGCATTCCGAGCTTCGGCCTTAGAGGACCTAGAAAAAGCGAAAGCGACGTGCTCGGAATTGACCACCAAGAACCAGCAGCTGGCAGATGCTGCGAAGGAGGAAGCTGCCACCCTTCGGGAGGAGTTCCGAAAGGAGAAAGAATTCTTGATGGCGGACTCTTCCCTAAAGATTGCCGACCTCCGCAATCAGGTGGCGGGGCTGCGCGCTGCGAACCAAGACCTTCTTCAAGACAAGGCAAAAAAAGAGAATATCATAGTCACGCTCTTGTCTGAGAAGAAAACCCTTCAAGCCGAGGTCCAGTCTTTGAAGAAGGAGCCGAAGGGGGAGGAGCGGATAAAGGTGCTGGAAGAGGAGGTCGGGGATCTGAAGGACGAGCTTGACGACCTTGAGCTTAAGAAGAACAAGTCTGATCAAATGAACAAGGTCGCGTTTCAGGACGGCTTCTGTCTCGTTCGGCACCAGGTTCTCCAGAGGTTCCCAGGTCTGGACCTCTCTTTTCTAGAGGGTCTAAACATTCCTGGGGGACCTCGGTGGAAATGGTCCAAGATCGAACATCTGAAGCTTCCTCCTCCAATTCCAGCGCGGAAGGTGGCGGAAAAGGGTGGGGAAACGAGTGGCTCTTAGGACAGGGCTTTTTTAGGGCCCCGTTTTCCTTCCCTTCTATTCTATACATCGACATTGGAGCACTTCGTTATATGTAAGTCCATGCTTCAGAAGAGTGAAAAGGGGTTTCCCCTGTGGTCGCTACGTTTAAGCTCTCGCGGGCCTGAAGATCATTTGGCTAAGTGCTTCTTTAAGGCTTTTATTTCCATCGCCACCCGTACTGAAGGTTGTCGACTATCTCTACTGGGATAATGGTTACCTTCTTGAGACTTCAGGGCACTTCTTCTATTCATAAAACTCGCTGATTGCTTGAAGACTTTCCTTTGTCTATTAAAGTGGGATCGTCTTACATGAGGCTAACTTTACTTTTATGCCAAATCTGGAATGCATGTGCTTCCAGGACTTCGGAAAACCTACAATCAAAGAAACTCTTTTACCTTCCCTTGGCCGAGCCTGTTTGTTCCAAAAGCTTTTTGGAAAGTCTGAAGAATTTGACTAAGTCTTTTTGCATTTCTATTTTGTCCCGAACACATTCGCTCAAGGGACCTCGGAAACCTTTCGTCAAAAATTTTCATTTCCCTTTGCCCCGAGCATGTCTCTCATAATACGACTTATGGAGTTCTCCTGGCCATTTCCCTTTTGCTTCCCCCAGTCTCTTTTTCAGGCCATCTTTTATGGTCCTGTTTGATACCTTCCTATTCACCTGCCCATTGCTTTGGGGGTGATAGCTACTGGGGCGAAGTGCAGTCTTTAGGGAGTCTCCGAGGTCGCTGGCTCTTTTCTGGAATCCTTTGTCGTTCGGTAACTCCATAATACGCTTTGGAGTTCTCCTGGCCATTTCCCTTTTGCTTCCCCCAGTCTCTTTTTCAGGCCATCTTTTATGGTCCTTTTAGATACTTCCACCTGCCCGTTGTTTTGGGGGTGAGCTACTGGGGCGATAGTGCATTTTTATTCCGAGGTCGCTGATAAATTTCTGGAATCCTTTGTCTATGAATTGGGATCCATTATCAGCTCCTAGTACCCTCGGTATTCCGAATCTGCATACGATGTTCTTCCATACGTTACTTCTGCACTTCTTTTGCCGAGATAGTTGCTAGGGGTTCTGCCTCGGACCCATTTTGAGAAATAGTCCACTGCTGCCACGCAGAATTTCACGCCTCCGGGTGCTGTGGAGAGTGGCCCGATAAGGTCTATGCCCCAGACTTCAAAGGGCCAAGGATAGTCTACCGAGGTTACTCGGCCTTTCCGAGGGTGCCCTCTGGATTTTTGCATGTCACTGGCAACTACCGCACTTTCGGTCGAACAGCCTTACGTCCTTTCCCAGGGTAGGCCAGAAGTAGCCTTTGGCGGAGTATCACTGCTGCAAGGGCATCAGTTCCAATGTGTGAACCATACATGCCTTCGTGAACTTCCTCAAGGACCATTTCAGTATCCTCTTCATCCACACATTTTTGCAGCGGATTCGCATATCCCTGTCGGTATAACTCTTCGCCAATCAGGAAGAATCTTCCGGAGCATCTTCGCAGTTTTGCATCATCGCCGGGGTCTTCGGGGAGCAAATTCTCTATGAGGTATCTTTTGATTTGGTCTTTCCACCCTTCTCCCGAGGTCGTCATGCTTAGCACTGATGCTCGGATGGTCTAGCACCTCGGTATATATTTTTTTTTTGACTTCGCCAAGCAATCTGCCTCAGTGTTATTCCGCCGAGGTACATTTTCGATTCGTACGGCGTCAAACTCCCGAATGAGCTTTGTTACCAACTCATGGTATTTCGCCAAGGTCGGGTCTTTCGCGCCATAGTACCCTGCCATTTGCCGGACCACCAGCTGGGAATCACTATGGGCTTTCAAGTTTCTCACGCCAATTTTTCTGGCCTGGCGTAATCCTGCTATTAGGGCCTCATACTCGGCCATGTTGTTGGTGGCGTTAAAACTGAACTTGATGGCCTTCATTACTTCTAGGCCTTCGCGGCCTCTGATAATTACTCCTGCTCCCTGGTGTTCGGATCCTGAGGCTCCATCTACGTGCAAGGTCCATTCTGGCTCACCCTCTTTTGGATCTGAATGGCTCTCCTCAGTGATGGGTATTTCGGCGATATAATCTGCCAGTGCTTGAGCTTTTACGGCCCTCCGAGGCTCATACGTGATTTCGCGTTCGCCCAGCTCTATGCACCACTTGGAGAGCCTTCCCGAATGATCAACCCTCTTCATGACATCCCGTAGCGGCAAACTACTACGGACGGTGATGGGGCGAGCCTGAAAGTATGGTCGCAGCCTTCTCCCTGCAAGCACCAAGGCATATGTAGCTTTTTGAAGCAAAGGGTACCTGACTTCGGCGCCATGCAGGGACTTGCTGACATAGTAGACCGGCCATTGCTTTGGCCCTTCTTCTTTCACGAGGACCGAGCTCACAGCCTTTTCTGTAACGGCGAGGTAGAGTACGAGGGGCTCTCCCTCCCGAGGTTGTCACAGAGTCGGCAGGCTGGCCAGGTAGACTTTGAGTTCTTCCCAGGCCTTTTGGCAATCTTCATCCCAAGGATGATCATTCCTTCCGAGGTCGCCTTCCATTTTTGCTGCCTTTGTGAGGATTTTGAGGAAGGGTCGACACCTATCTCCGTACCTGGAAATAAAACCTGCTCAGAGAGGTTATTCTTCCGGTGAGTCTCTGCACATCTTTGACTGTGGCAGGAGTTCGGAATCTGAAGCAGAGCCTCAATCTTCTCGGGGTTAGCATCGATGCCTCTTTCGGATACCATGCACCCAAGGAATTTTCCCGAGGTCACCCCGAAGATGCACTTCTCAGGATTAAGGCGGATCCCGAAGGCTCTGAGCTTTTGGAAGGTTTCCTCTAAGTCTGCAACGTGGTAGCCGGGCAGCTTGCTCTTGATTGTCCCCATTTGGTCTTTGAAGACCTTGTTCATCAACCTCTGGTAGGTGGCTCCTGCATTTTTGAGCCCGAAGGGCATCCTGATATAGTAATATGTTCCTCCCTCGGTGATGAAGGCAGTCTTCTCTTCATCTTCGGGGTTCATCCTTATCTGATGGTAGCCACTGAGGGCGTCTAGGAAACTTAGGAGCCCATACTCAGCAGTTGAATCTACCAGTTGATCTATTGGCGGCAGAGGGTATGAGTCTTTTGGGCAAGCATCGTTCAAGTTTCTGAAGTCGATGCGCATCCGGAGTTTGCTGCTACCTTCTTTTGGGGCCGTGCCCACGTCGCTCAACCATTCGGGGTACTTGACCTCCCTGATAACTTCAGCATCTAGGAGACGCTGGACTTCAGTTTTGACAAAGTTGCTTTTGTGGGATGAGATGCTTCGTTTCTTTTGCCAGACAGGCCTTGCTTCCGGGCTTACTTTGAGGCTGTGCTGTATTATGCCAGGGCTTACCCCCGGCATGTCTTTTGGCAAGCAGGCAAACAGATCTTTATTTTCTAGCAAAAAGGATACAAGATTTTCCTTGTCACCTTCGGCCAAGCTCTTCCCTATTTGGGTGGATTGACCTGGGACAAGCTCTACTGCTTCCGTTTCTGCTTTGGCGAGATCTTCTTCTTTGCCTTTTTCTAGCACCTTTGCCTCCATCGTTTGCGCGAGGTTGCTCGCCGGAGTTTTTCGTGCTTTTACAAACACCTTTCTTACCTCGGCTTGGTCTAGGAAGACCTCTGCGTCTCCATCCTTGGTCGCGAATGTGACAGTCAAGTACTTCACATCAGGGCGAATATGCAGGTTCCCCATTGTCTGTCTTCCAAGGATGACGTTGTACGAGGATGGGACGTTCATGACGATGAATCTCGCCCTTGTGGATGCGTACAATTCATCTGCTATGCCTACCGAAGTCCCTTTCATCGTCAACGGGAGATCGATCTATCCGAGGTCGTGGAGTTCGGATGAATGAACCCCAAAAGTGGGCGAGGTGACAGGCTTTAGTTCGCTGCTGGAGATGCCCAAGCTCGGCAGCAGGTGCGAGAATAGGACGTCAGCTTTTAAGCCATCATCAAGCAACACTCTTTTGACGCCTCAGTTCCCTATCTTTGTCGTGATTAGCAGCGGATCGTTGTGGGCGAAGACGACGGTGGAGCTATCTTTGCGAGCCAGTTTCTTTGATGGACTTTTGATACTCCATGACTGCAATTTCTCTGGCTTTCCGCTTTCTTTCCGAGGATGGTAGCCCCGTGATGATGGTTTGGATAACCCCTGCTGGAGGTGGAGGGCGCCTTTTTGGACTTCGGTTTCTCCGCCTGTCGGAGTCATAGTCCTCATCTTCAGCCCTTTCTTCCTCCATTTTTCTGCCTTTCGGGGGTTGCATCCTCAGGTATTTCCGAAGTTGGCCCTGTTTTATCAGCGACTCTATGTACTTCTTCAGCTGGAAGCAATCTTCGGCGTCATGGCCGTGGTCGCGGTGAAACTGGCAGAACTTCTTGGCATTCTTTTTGTTATCGGCGGCCATGGCCCTTGGCCGCCGAATTAGCTTCCCCTGCCTTTCCAGCGCCATGAGAATGTTGGTCCGTGTAGTGCTCAATGGTGTGAAACTTTGGGGTTTCCTTCCCCGCATCCGCCGAGGTCGTCCTGCCTGTTCGGTAGGATGCCGAGCTTGTTGAGTGGAACCTTCGGCGTCGTGATGATCAGACTTTGGCCCGGCCATCCCCAGTTCCTCGACTGTCATGTGTTGCTCTGCCCTACGGTAAAATTCTCCGAGGGTCTCTGGGGGGTCCTTTTGAGAACTCATAGAATAGCTGTGAGTCTCGCCGAAGGCCCCGTGTCATAGCAAGGATGCGGATTTCGGGCCGGAAGTCTGGGACGCTCAGAGCTTCTCTGTTGAATCTTTCGACATAGTCTCGGATGGTTTCTCCGTTCCTCTGCTCTATGTCGAACATCTGTACAGGCATCTTCGCAGTAGGTCTGCTTCCAATGAACTGCTGGGTGAAGGCTGTGGACAACTCCCGGAACTCAGTGATGGTCTCTGGGGGCAGGGAATTGTACCACGCCGTGGCTGGCCCTGTGAGGGTGACTTCGAAGCACTTGCACATGGTAGCGTCATCAGCACCGTGTATTATCATGCTCCGTCTGTACTTCGTCAGGTGGGCCTGCGGATCAGTACGGCCATCATAAATTTCCAACCGAGGTACTCTGAACTCGCCTGGCATAGCTGCCTCAACGATGGCCTGAGTGAAAGGGGAGTTATCTTCGCAGGATGTTCCCGAGGGTCTGGCCCAAACGGATTTTCTGGCCACTTTTTTTTCCACTCTGTCCAGCCGTGCTAATATCTTCTCCATGAGCACTGTGGCGCTAGGGCCTTCTTCAGGGAATGGGGATCGTCGGCGCCTCTTCGGGGGGCGAGTTCGGCGCTGAGGGGACAAGGACCTCGCCTCAGGCGACGAACTGCTTCGCTGTGAGACTCTCGGCTGCTTGGACCTGGTTTGTCCCACAGAACGTTTCCCGAGGGCCATAATTTCTGTGGATGATTCTTCGCGAGGGTCTCCATTCCCCGAACTGCGATGTGTGGACTTGGGGCTCCTCTCCCGAGGGCGTGTCACTGAGGGGGGTCTCTGGGCCTGTGCTTGCTGTGGCCACCTTCGGCCGATCTGCTGTGTCATTTCAGACACGACCGAACGCTGAAAGTCCCTCAAGAAACTCATGGTGACTACCAGAGGGCGGTCTTCCTCGGGCGCAGAAGTCCCTGGGAGTGTTTGCTCAGCAGCCGGTTGTATCTCAGGCGCGGACGGGGACCTCGGGAGTCCCTTGTCCTTAGAACGCCGAGTCTCAACGACGGCGATCTCAGAGCGGGTTCCCACAGACGGCGCCAAATGATGGCCAGGGGCCTCATCGTTTATAGTCATAGTGACTGGTGGAGGGACTTCTGGGAGGAAGAACGCCTGGTGGACTGGACAGCCCAAAGGAGAGTGCCTGAAAGCTCAGAAACAAAACGGTTAGGAGGCCCCCGGAGTGTTTTTCCGGGGGGGGGAGCCTCCGACGCCCAAGTCAGTGGTGGCCGAGAGAAAGGCAGAAAAAATAGCACAAAGGGCTGATGAGTTTTGCCTGGTAATGGGAGCCGTATTTCGCCAGCTAACCAACCTCTTGTCTGGTACTAACTCCTGGTATTTATAAGAGTGCCTAGCCCGTTCAGATCACGACACGTGTTCGGTCGGACGTTCCTGACTTTCTGGGCATAGGAGACAGATAGTAGGTTACCTTGAGCCATGTGCTGAGACGGGCCATGATGTGATTTTGATGGCGTCAGCGTGGCAGAGCGCCTTTTGAGGCGGATTGTGGCGTCTGTGATTGGATGTGTCAGAGGCTTCCTTAAATGCTTCCATAAATCTCCTGCCGTACTCCCGAGGTCCCTGGGTGAGGTCGTCCTTTGGTACGGACAGAGCCTCTTCGGGAAACAAGCCCTCAGTTCGGGGGTTCCCAGCTACAGGGAGTTCCGCCTTCGGGGATATCGTGTTCGGCTCGCTATGTTTGGCGCCACTTTTCCGAAGGCGATTTGTTCACGACCCTGGGGGGGGCGAGTAGTGTCCTGGCGTGCCGGGCTCGGAGCTCTTCGGCTATCTCCCGAGGTGCCTGATCACACCTTTTCTCGGGTAGCGCCAGCTTCTTCTGGCCATGACTGTGGCAGGGAGTTCGGCCAGATAGAGGCGATAGCCTTTGGCTATCAACCTCCCTGGCCACCCGAACTCGTAGAAAGCCGGCGTACCCCAGTAGCTGCAAGAAGATAAAACGCAAGGTCAGTAAGAGCCAAACACTTAGGAAAAAATTGAAGGGAAAGAGCTGCGAAGGATATACCTGAGCAGCATGCTCGGTGATCTTTGCGGCGAGGGTGTTATCCCCCGGATGGGCCGCCGCTATAGCCTTGAAGGAGGCCTCGGTGAGCACCCCCTTCAAAATTTCCTTAGCCATTTGAGGAACGTCCTCGGAGTACAAATTCATGTCCTCCGTGAACGTCCAGAAAGGCTCTTTGGGTATCTTCCCTTGCGGGATTTTGGCGTCCCGAAGAGCTCGCTTCCGAGCATGTTCGGCCGCCCAGTCAGGGGTAGTCAACTCCCCTGCGTGGCAAGAATGAGAAGGAGATTAAAGACAAAGAAGGCAATCCAGAAAAAACAAAGGAAGTACACTTTGTCTGGAAACAAACCTGGTGGAACCTCGACAACGACGTCTTCGGAGTCCTCGGCCTCCTCGGTCGAAATGCCCTTGCCCTTCCGCCTGCGCCGCTCCTCGGCAGAAGGTACTTCTACCACTACATCAAGGAGGGCCTGCGACGCAGTAGGACTTTGAGGAGGGACGTCGGTTGAAGGGACCTCGGAAGCAGCAGTCTCAGGCGCCGGAATCTCGGCTGTCCCAGGCTCCTCGGCAGTCTCCTCGGGAATTTCTTCTAGAGGAACCTGGGCAGTTCTCTTTGCCCGTTTCCTCGAAGGCCCCGCGCCAGTAGACTTCCGCCTTCGGGAAGCCGCCTTCTTCGTCTGGTCGCCCTTCTCCACTTGGCCGGTGAAAAGGGCCTTGTAATAGGCGGCAGTCCCGTCGCCCATCTCTAAAAAAGGAGAGAAACATCAGCGTAAGTCCGAGGAAAAAATAGCAAAGGAGTAGAAGATGACTCACTTTCGACAAACGTTTCGAAAGAAATCTCCTCCTTGAGAAGCTTGACCAACCAGGAATCCTTCCCGGCGATGGCAGGAGCTGGCATCTTGAGGTCAGTCTTGTGCTCCTTTACCACCTTTAATTCCTGAAGGACCTCTTCGGTCATCAACTTCTAGTTGATTGGGAAAGGGTAAAGGGCGCGTGGAGCGACCTCGGGATCCCAGTCAGAGACAGCCCGAATGCGGGCGTCGAAATCCGCGAACACGGGAGCCAACTCTCGGGTCAGCAGCATCCTCAGATCAACAACGTCCACATTCAGTGTTCCCTGAGCCCATTTGGTCGGAACGTACGACCAGGCCTCGTCCATCTTCAGGAAGAAGAACTTCTGTTGCCACCCCCGCCAGCTATCCTTAGTGGCGAAGGTGAACATGAATTTCTTGCTCCCGGATCCCCGAGGTAGCATGAAATAGAAGCCACCCTTCGGGACCACAGAGAGCTTGTAGTACTGCATAAAGATTATGAAATGGGGTTCTATCCCGAAGACGCCACACATGCAGAGGTAGGCGTTAAAATAGCAGAACGAGTTCGGGGGAAGCTGGTTCACAGCAATGCCATGAAATTTGCAGAACTCGCACACCATCTTCGGGGGAGGATACCGAAGACCGGCCTTCAGCTGGGCTCGAAAAACGGTAACCTCCTTACTATGGTTTGAAAAAGCATAATGGCTAGAACGAGGCAGCCTAGTAATGGCGTAAGAGGGAAGAAAGAATTTTTTCTTCCACCTCTCTAACTTTGCAGGGGTGGTGCAACAAGGATGGGCTAAAAGAGGCTGCCAGCTCTCAGGAATGGGCATTTTCGACATGAAAACGAGTTTGAAAACGGAAGAAAACAGTTTCCAGAGAAAAACTCAAAAGAACAGAGGGATCAAAACGCTCTGGAAAACAAAAACCCACCGAAAGATTTGCCAAAATCTGAGGACGCCGTCGTGAAAGTTGGCTGGAAAAAAGCTCTGATTAAGGTAGCTCCGCCACAGAAAGCAAGAAAGTGCAAGAACAGGGGCAAAGCAGAGAAAAGAGCAGAAGAAAAAGCAAAAGGAACTTATGATGGAATGGGCTATTTATAAGCCAGAGGTGGGTAACCGAAACATCGTCATAAGTACCCTTTGGAGGCGAACCGTCGCCGTAACTGCTCTCTGCACCTGAAAAGGCGCGCCCTCTGTAACCGACGTGACTCTCCTCCAATGGCAAAGCGCCACGTGTCAACCGCTGCGGAAAAAGGGTGGACACGTCCTCCAAACGTCCCTTGAAAACTGGGACACGTCTTCTGACATCCCTGGAAAACTGGGACGCGCCGCTCAGACTGACACGCTTGGCCAAACAGACCTGCAGAAACAAAGAGCAGGCCAACTCGAGGACGCCAAGAGACAGGCTATGGCCGAACAGCCCATGACCTTCGGGCAAGAGGTGTATCTTCGGCACAGGCTCCGCCTCGAAGACACCAAAGAACAGGCCAAGGCCGAAGAGCCCATGATCTTCGGGCAAAAGGCGCATCCTCGGAACAGGTTGAGCTTCCAAAGAGACTCCCATAAACAACCTCGGAAAGAGATGCAAAACTGAAGTCTTCACTTCGGCTTTCCAAAGGGGGGCATGTGATAGCCAAACGCTATCGCCTCTATCTGGCCGAACTCCCTGCCACAAGAATGGCCAGAAGAAGCTGGCGCTACCCGAGAAAAGGTGTGATCATGCACCTCGGGAGATAGCCGAAGAGCTCCGAGCCCGGCACGCCAGGAAAACCTGAGGACACTACTTGCCCCCCCAAGGTTGTGAACAGATCGCCTTCGGAAAAACGGCACCTGACATAGCGAGCCGAACATGATATCCCCGAAGGCGGAACTCCCTGAAACTGGGAACCCCCGAACTGAGGGCTTGTTTCCCGAAGAGGCTCTGTCCGTACCAAAGGACGACCTCACCCAGGGACCTCGGGAGTACGGCAGGAGCATTTATGGAAGCATTTAAGGAAGCCTCTGACACATCCATTCATAGACGCCACAATCCGCCTCAAAAGGCGCACTGCCACACTGACGCCATCAGAATCACATCATGGCCCGTCTCAGCACATGGCTCAAGGCAACCTGCTACCAGCTATCTGTCTCCTACGCCCAGAAATTCAGGAACATCCGACCGAACACGTGTCGCGATCTGAACGGGCTAGGCACTCCTATAAATACCAGGAATTAATACTTGGCAGGAGGCTGGTTGGCAAAACACTGCTCCCACACTCTGAGAAAATTACCAGGCGAGACTCCTCAGCCCTTTGTGCTATTTTCTCTGCCTTTCTCTCAGCCACCACTGACTTGGGCGTCGGAGGCTCCCCCCCCCGGAAAAACACTCCGGGGGCCTCCTAACCCTTTGTTTCTGAGCTTTCAGGCACTCTCCTTTGGGCGATCCAATCCACCAGGCGTTCTTCCTCCCAGAAGTCTCTCCTCCAGTCATCATGACTCTAAACGATGAGGCCCCTGGCCATCACTAAGAAAAGGTTAGGTTTTAAAACACATTTTTTATTCTTGGGACTCAGCCCGACACCTCGAGATTTTTGCTCCCAATCTTCTTTTGATGTCATAATATCTTCGGAACCTAGTAAACTTCAACCAACTTGCTTGACCTTGCTAAATAAACTTAAAATAAGATATTAAATAAAGGATTTATTAATATATAAACCTTAAATGAGCTTCCCACTAGGAGGACTATAACAGTTCTACCTTGATGGGGGCAACAGTGACTTGGTTTAAAATGAACAGGGGTTAAAAATTCCATTCCTTCTAGTATCTATGTCAAATATTTTCACAATTTCTAGGTGGTCAAATTGCCCCTAAAGCATTTGCTCACCTCCTAAAAATGCATTAAGGAAAGGAAGAGTCCCTGGTGGTTTATGTTTTACTCATCAATGCAGACTTCATTCAAGTATATGATCTTTCCCTATGGTGCATCTTCTTGCAATGTCCTAGGGTTTGTTGAAATATTCCAGGTTAGCAATGTACTTGCATGAGAACCCTTAAAGGAATCTTTAGGAGTTCCTAGATCGTGCCACTTGGTACATACATGTAGAAGAGCTTAACAAGCCAGCCATTCAGAAGAAGCATCCGAAGTCAAAGTTAACTGTCCCCTAGCTAGAAAAAGGGATTGAGGTAGGAGATCTCATTCTTGCAATAATGTGATATGAGTGCTAACATTTTGTATACCTTGAAGAGGCAAAATATGGTGACAGAGTGGCCTTAACCTATGAATTTGAGAGCCAATCGTAACCCAAAATTTTTTTTTCACTATTATATGGATAATGACCATGACACAGAGGAATGCTTGCAGTTGTAAGACTTTATTGAGGAGCTAGTTAGAAGGAAAAATTGAAGGAGTATGTCTCTCACCTTGATCCCCCTTGTAAAAAGTAAGAAGAGAAGCCTTATAAAAGGGATGAGGATGGTTGAGAACCTAGACATGGTTGATGGCGAGAAAGGCTGTGATCCCCCACCAGGAGGGACAAGCATTGAAATCTCGAGTCCATTGTCGGGGTCATTCAAATGATCACAAAAGGGAACTATCCTTATCATGCAAAAGGCAAGCTTGTGAAATTTCCCAGTTGGAAGTAACAAAAACCTTATGAACATTCTAAAAAGGGTTGATGGGTCCTACATCATGGTTCCCTATGTTGACCCAATAGACAAAAATGACCTGCAGCAATTACTTCAATGTGAAGCAGGTGTACTTAGATGTAAGGGCAATCTCAAATCATTTTTTTTGCGTCAATCCTAAGCAAGAATAGGATCAGGAAGAAAAAAAAGTATTCATATCCCTTCCTCTCATCTTTTGCTTATCATATTTCCCTTGTGCTTTTTTGGCCACATGTCTTTTAAAGGATACAATATTTCTTCCTTTGGGCAAACAAAGGTATGGATGGAGCTTAGCTTCACTATAGTGCTATATTCATGAAGTGAAAAACAAAAAAAAAAACAAGAAGTTTGGAGAATTATATGTTGATGGCAGTGTAACCCGAGGTCACTACATCATGAAACATAAAAAAAAAAAAGAATGGGTAGCTCCTCACATCAGCTCAAATTCCTTTCATCATTTGTGATATTACTTTTTATTCTAAATTATTCTCTTTTATTTTCATTTTAATTAAATTCAACTAAATTCAAAATGACTTTTTCTTTTACATCTTTTTTGCTCAAAACCAATTTCATTGGAAAATCAATATAATATAGGCGTAACAATCCATTTAAAAGTATACTTTTATGATGTTTTTAAATTTTTATAAATTTTTATTTTTTTAGGCATTAAAAGGGAAAAAATCATAAAAATTTAATAAGATTATAAAATTTATATTTTCATTGAATTATTAGACCTACATAAATTTTTCTTTTAAATGAAATTGGTTTTTAGGTAAAAAAATGTAATAATAAAAATAAGTCATTTTAGAATAAATTGTCTTAAGTTAAAATGAATTGAGTTTTCTTGTATCGATTTTTTGTCATGAGCGTGAATAAGTTAAAAGTAGATAACATTTGTATTAGATTTATGCCAAACTATTATGTATGGGTTTCCATGGAGAACCACATCTGCAAATTATGCATAAAATGAATTATGATTACACCCATATAGCATCATCACGTAGAAGCTTTGCATATGGCAGTAATGGTGAAGATGTTAGGAGCTCGAGTGGGTGAAATGAATATGAACAAATGATTTTGGAATCAATCTGATAGACGTCATCAAATGTAGGCTTTAGAAACTATGAAAGGATGTGCATGTAAGAATCATGAAAAGTAAGAATACAAAGAAATAATGGATCCTATGTTTTGGTTCATACCTCATAAAGAATGAAAAAAAAAAATAACTTTGCTATTTTTGGTTTAAGTATTATGTCACTTTATTTAAACTTTTACAAAATGACAAAATTGGTACTTTTAAAATTGTACTTGTATATTTGAAAGTTTTATAAAAGTTTAGAGCCTAAATATATAATTTTTGTAGACTTTTTGTAATTTTTTTAATAGATCAGGAACACATGTGTAATTTTTCATAGATAATTTTGTTAATTTTTAAAATTCAGGGAGTACGGTCTTCTTACCCAAAACATAAATAGTCCACAAATTCTTACTCTACCTAAATTAGGGGAATGAACTCTATTATTGTGAATGTTGAAAAGTTTTTATATTGGGACAATGTTGGAGAATCATTCTCCAAATGCAACTAAATAACACAATCCCTTATAATTCTTAAATATATTAAACGCCTTTAGGTTGCACAAATTTCAAAATGTTATGTAATTAAAAGATCAAAGGGATTTAGAGCATATTTTTATTCTTCATTTAAGGTCCTGGGTATGAGTCTCGTGAATGAAACTTAGGTTTTGATGAAACTTTCCTTAATTAAATGTAGTTTGGCTCGCTCAACTTTGATCAGTTACAAGTCAAAGTAGCCATCGAATATGAGAGGATTTTGAACGAAAAAGAAATTATAAAAGAATAACAAATATTGTCACTAAGGTATTGATATCTTTTAGATGATTCAAATAAAAAATATGCCTTGTGTATTTATGATGTTATGGAAAAAATCTCCAATCACTCACCATGCATAGTGGAATAACAAATATGATCAAATAAGCAAACACGAATTTAACATTATTCAACTCTTAACTTGCCTACATCTATAAATGAGAGAAATATACTCGAAAAAAATATAGATATTATAGCAGAAATATGCCCTTAGTGTTTATGCTAGCATATGAATCCCTTACATACTACTTATAATATTAATATATTGCCCTCACATAATTACAAGATATGAGAATTGCAAAAGGCTTTTCGTTTTAGCCCTCTCCAGCCTTCAGACCTTTTTTTTCCCTCTTGAAACTCTTACATCTTGCCTCTTTACCACATTAGCTTTTCTCTCATGTTCAAACCCTAATACAACAAGCCTTTTAATAGGCTACACACAAAACCAAACCATATCAAAATAGAAAAATTAAATATCAAACAAATAAAAAAACTAAAATCAAATCCTAAACAAACTAAAATTCTTAAACTTCTTGGATTTAAGCCAACAAACTCAACAATCTCCACCTTACCTCAAATCCTCCCAAACACAAGCACATGTGATAGTAATGACGAACAAATGAACATGACTATGAATAGCAAACATCACCAAGACACAAACACAACAATGAATGGAAATGACCATGAACTTCACAAACATCAACATCATAAGCATCAACACACATGAACAAAATTTTCAATCTTCAAACTTGTATTGAGCTATTAATACCATGTTGCAACTACTATCAAATATCCCTAAGAAGATTCCTTAGGGCTCTACCAAACAATTCAAACACTCCACCATGCTAAACATCAAACTATATGCTCCATCATGCTAGGAACACACCACAAGCTCTATCATGTCAAGAATGCACCACACAGTCCACCATACTAGGATCAAAGCATAAGCTTTGATACTACTTATTGGGAAAAAAAATCCCTCAATTGCCCATCATGCGCAGTAGAACAGAAAACATGATCATGCAAATACACATAAATTTAGCATGGTTCAATTCTTAGCTAGCCTACATCTACAAATGAAAAAAACCCACTTGAAAAAAATATAGAGGTTACAATAGAGTTATACCCTTAGAGCTCACGTTGGCCTATGGATGCCTTACACACTACTGACAGCATCAATATCTTGCCTCACACAAATACAAAATATGAGAATCACAAAATGTTTATCATCTTAGCTCACTCTGGCCTCCAGACCTCTTTTCCCTTTTGAACCCCTCATATTTTGCCTCTTCGACTTCGATATGTTGGCTTTTCTTTCACGCTCAAATCCTAACACAACAAGCCTTTTTATAGACTACGCATAAACCCAAATTATATCAAAATAGGAAAACTAAATCCCAAATAAATAAAAAAACTAAAACCAAATCCTAAACAAACTAAAATTTTTAAACTTCTTAGATTTGAGCCAATAAACTCAACAGATGATACCATAAAATAAATGTCAGCAATTATATAATTTAATTGGAAATGATCATAATGGCATTATTTGCATAAATAAATGTGTGTTTGGTATGCAACCAGTTGATCTTGTTCTTTAGATGCTCTAACTTTCGTTCATGCACAATAAGGGGTATTTTGGCTAAGACCACCAAAGCAGGAAGCAAGCTCCATAGCCAAACTTTGTTGATAGTTTTGAGCACCGTGGCAATAATATTCATCACCATAGATACTGACATATTCTGGATATTTCAACTGCAAAGAGTAGTCTATGATCTTGGTTTGGAGTCAATTCATTTTAACTTAAGTCAATTTATTCTAAAATGACTTATTTTTATTTATATATCTCTTTTTTCCAAACTAATTTTATTTAGAAGTTAATATTATGTAAGTGTAATAATCCATTGCCAACACAATTTTTATAATCTTATTAATTTGTTATGAATTTTTCTATTTTAATGCCTAAAATAGAAAATTCATGAAAATTTAATAAAATCTTGAAAATTTACTTATGGATTATTACATCAAAATAATATTAACTTTCAAATGAAATTAATCCAGGAAAAAAAAGATGTAAAAATATAAATAAGTCATTTTGAATTAAATTAACTTAAGTTAAAATGAATCGGCTCTTGGTTTATGTAACAGGCCACTTCGAAGAAACCAGCAGCAAAACTACCACTTCTTATACCTGTTCTTGTGTGATGAGTTTTCTTTACATTTAGGCTATATACTTCCCCTCCTATTACCCACTCCGGGGTAGTCCAGTTATGGTGCCAAAACTGTGCATTTAGATTCCCAAGATTGGTAATGTTCTGTAGGCCATTAGAACACTACCCTTAGTGTGCATACCCAAGTGGCCCTCTTGGGCACTATGTAAGTACATGCATATTGGTCTAACCATCATACAAATATTCACATTTCATGCACACCATGGCAGCTAAGAAGGAAAGCACTAGCGCAAGTCTTAGTTTTGGCTTCCACACATTAAGCAATCTTGTTAAGTTCTAGTGACCAGCCACTGTGCCTGTAACTTCCACTAATAAACTGTATCATTCTAGCCACATAACCCCCTGTTTTATTTGCTCCATTATCAAGTATAAACTTAGGGAAAACCAAGGAATTTTGTTTTACATCAATAGCCCACCTATGGACCAAGTTATGGATTTTTGAAGTTGGTTACAAAATTCTGACCAAATAAACATCAACTCAGCCAATTTTGCAACATCATATCTTTGGCTACAAGGATCCAAATCCAGAAATTCCGAATCCAAGTTAAACCTCTAGATGTCCTCTAGGTGTGATCAAAATTTCATACTAAGATTCATTCTACACAAGGAGATATTAAACTTTAGGTACAGGGTCGAAATTCTGGCAACTTTTGGACCATTTTGCCCATACAATTTTTCCAAACCATGCAAACACTTCATTCACAAGGGGGAAGCCCTCCAAGGGTATCCCATATATGTCCATTACACATAGGAATTACATTCCCTTGATTTTAACAACTTTATGTGGCCAAAACAGAATTTACAAGTAAGCAGCCCATCATTCACACTTAGGTAGCTTTGCACCACATCACTTACATAGCCAAAACATTACTCAAATGTTCACATACTTGTCTCATTTTACATACACTACATGTACATGCATACATGCACTACAATATGGTCTTAACTCAGCTAAATATACACCCTAAGTTACAGGAGTGGCTGAAATGCAATGGACTCCAGAAACAGGATGCTGGACAGCTACTGGACAACACAGTAAGCACCATCACTAAAAATACCAAATGTACTCATAAAATCACCAAAATTTCCAGATCATAACTAGACATATTGAAGTTCATGTACCTGAAGTTTCACAGAGAAATTCAAACGAAAAATATTAATTTGAATGTTCTCTTTCAGGTGCTCCTGAAATGGACAGAAATGGGGTAAGTTTCTTGAATGGAACTTAGTAAGGGCTTATCAATATAATCTTCAAACTCTATCCATATACCTGAAATCCAAAGACACTAAAACACAAAAAAACAATACAACACACAAATATACACATCCAAATGCACAAACAAACATAGCAACAAACATATGAAATGCTGGCAGCAATAACACATTAAGGTTAGCCCATAATCATTCAATTAAACATTAAGATATCATTTTAGTAACACTATGGCAGCCCTCCTCAAGATTTTTCTTGGTCTTAGGAGTCTTTTTGGTCTTAGTTAGTACTAACTTGGGCTCTAGAAACCCTGAATTTCACTGCCATAACAGAGCACCAAAGCTGTAGGGTTGAAACCCTTGGTGCAATTTCCCCCTTAACCTAAACTTGGTTCATCAAGCTCTTAGCTCTCTTAAACAGCCATGAAACCCAGATAAAACCCTTACCTTTTGCTGGAAATTTGATGAACCTTAATAGAACCGAAAATAGGTTTTCTTGCACTCTTTGATGTCTTCTTTGCTTTCTCTTGCCTTCTCTTGATTTCTTAAGGTATGGTGGCTATGGAGGATGGTGGAAAAGGTTAAGGAAGAGTTATTAGCTGCTGGAAACCGAAATTTAGGAAAAATGCCAATGAAATGAAGATTTTTCTTCATTTATACATCATTTTGACATTGGTGGCATATATGCAAATTTTTTGAAACTTTGGCCAACACTTGGACAGATTATTTCCAGCCATTTTGGCTGGGAAAATGACATATTTTGACCTCTTTTAACCTTGGTCAATAGTCATTTTCACCTTAGAAAAATCTAGGACACTTAAGCACCTTAGTTGTCATTATGCCATAAATGGCAAACTTTGCCTCTTTGAGCACTTTGGTCCCCAACAATATATTTAATTCCTTCCATGTTCTTTCTTCATAATTCCATCCATATCCTTTCTTCATAATTCCATCCATGTCCTTTCCATAGCCATATTTAGAAATTTGTGCAATTGAGTACCCAGTCTTTGTAACCTTACAATTTAGTCCATAGATTACTTGACAAACAATCAATCCTTAAGGCTTTTCTTGGGAGCCAAGTTACCAACTTGGAACACTTTTGAGGAGGTGTTGATCATGCATTTTACCCCCCACACTTCAATCACTATGGTGAGAATTATACAATATAATGGTTTTTAGCCATTATGACACACTTGTAATTCTCCCATTTTGTGAGGTGGTAACACCTCCCCCATTCCACCAATGTAGCACTATGCTTCAGGTGCTCCATCAGGCTGCTTGCTGACCAATAACCTGCCCCTTGGTCTTGTTCCTTGGACCATCAGCTATTAGTTACTTGTTTAGGGATCCTAATTTCAAGACCAAATTACAAAACTCAAGACCATGTTCCTAGTTGAATTCCATGAAAAGTCAATTATGATTGTTTTTGTATAAGTGTGTTTTGAATTTTGAAAACATAGTTATACACATATAGGCAAAACTCTAGATAGTGATAGTTGAAAGGGAATTCATATTTTTAAGTTGCTGGATGTGCTTCTTTTTTGGTTTATGCCATGCCAAGGCCTATATTATATTATATTAATATAAATCCTTTTAGATTTTGATTGACTATATTTCCTTAATATATTTCTTAATGCATTTATGAAGGTTTTAAACTAACCTTAGATTAGAGTACATATAATTCTAGCAACTGAGCTACATTCAAACTTCAATAACTACTGCATATTTGTATTTTTTTTTTTTGAAATTACTGAATAATAATTACAAAAAAGAAACTTATGTAACAATACATGAGGAAAGGTTATTATTTTTTTAATTATTTGAATAGATACGGTTCATAATTTCTAAAATGTAAAAAAAACTTGGAACTTGAAACTATCTATTTTTGTGGAAAAAGATCTAGATTAAACATTCAAATAGGATTGTTTTTGATAATCAAAAGCATTTTACAAGTGAAACCATTATCTGGGAAAAGTGAGTGAGGTGGGGGTTGAACCCCCAACCTCGCCTGACTTGAATATCCCTATGCCACCACACTGAGCAAGTAGGATAAGTTCATATAACTTTAATAGTCTATTTGGATATAATTAATAAGGGAAAGGGAGAAAAGAAAAGAGAAAGGAATGGGATGGATGATTTATTTTTTCCCAATTTGGAGTGTTGAAAAAAACGTATAAAGAAGGGAAATAGATGGATAATAACTCTCCCTCCTCTTTATTTCCTCTTATCCAAATAAGGGGGCCATACTAATTTTCCTTCCCCTCTCCTTTTTTCCTTCAATCTAAATAGAGCGTTTAGTAGTGATGTATATGAGTTGTAGAGAAAAGAAAGATTACCATGTTGATCTCCAGGCAAATAAGAAATTGAGGTCCCTTTTCAATGGACATCTTGTCAATGGCTGCACCAAGGGCCACACCATGACTTGTTTGTACAAACCCACTGCAAGTTAGGTCAAGGCACCCGGTTGACTTGTATGTGTCTTTCTACATTTAGTACAACTTGTTTCATGATATGTCTAATGAACGAGATAATATTATGTATGTGCAATCTAAGTGTCTAGTAAAATAAATTATGCGATGTTTTTGTAAGGGAAAAATGTAATGTTAAACAATATTCACAACTAATGAAACCATGTCACATGTCTTATGACTGTAAACCTACGATAATAAGCAACAACATAATATAACACTTTAGTCAAACCTATGAAGCATTACAACTAAGAAACAAAGCTCATCAGGTACAAGACATTCATAACACAATCTTGGATCATCAATTTCATAGTAACACTCAAATCAGTTATTAACATAAGGATTTTCAAGAATGTGACACATGCATAACCCAGAATGACAACAGTGGATTTGTAGATTAAAAACTTCATTGAAAAAAGTATACCTTTAGTTAGGTCACCTCTCTAAGATCGTTGCAATTATGAAATAAGCTTCATTTTGAATGTTTTGAATAACATTCATCTGCACTCCTCTTGTTTGAGCGTACAGATGTATTTGATGCTTTAGTTCATAAAGATTGAACCATCATTACCTAAAGAACAACATAAAAGTACTTTGCAAAAAAGGATTCCATGAATAGATGCAATATAAATAAAGTACAATCCCTCATCAAATGATCCATACTTGAAATAACAGAGAAGACCATGCATGAATAAAGTGATGGGATGACCTAAATCTATCAAAGTTGTGAATCTAGGAGAACATTGATTCATGTACAGTTGAAACGTTTAAGGAACTATAAGTTGCTGGGTAAGTGAAGGCTTTTGCAACAGTTTGGTGGACAGGGATAGGGTTGCTAGAATCATTATGTCGCCCATAAAGCACCCTAGAGAGAATGAGAGCAACAACAGAAAAGGGTAAGGACATCGTAAGAGAAATTGATACCTACACTGTGAAAAATGTAATGTTTTGTGATTGAAAACAATATACATACTTGTGGGAATAATAAATTGTGAAATCATAAATGAGAAGTTTAGTTAAAGGCAAAGTAAATTAAGACCGTATGTGACAAGTGCATGTAAAGCATAAGAGAAGTAAATAATGTGATGAATTAATGAGCATGAGAGCGGCACAACTTTTCATATTACTAACTTACATAAAATAAGAAATTGGGAGTTCGAAAATGTTAATTTAAATTAGAAATTTTTAAAATATTCAAAAAAATTATTAATTTTTAATTGTATGGAAAAAGAAAAGGTAAAACTTATATGAAAATATACTTAATGTACAAATATGCCTTGTATATAGCATATAAACAGTTAACTAAAGATTGAGTTGCGAGATAAATTCTGTAAATTGAATATTAAATAATGTGAAAAAAAAAGGTCATATAATGTCTTTTTGAAGAATTGACCTACAACATCATAATTTTCTACAATTTGAAGCCTGTGGAAGTGGCAAGCAAGTAAGTATAATTTCAGTATGTGGTAATTGAAATAAAAATTGTGAACGTTTGACAAAGAAACAAATTGTTTTAGACGAGATTGCAAGTATGAGAAGCCAATATCCATCATTATCAAAACGTACTTGATGGCGTTGGGTTGGCCATCGTTTGTGTTCCCGTCGTGGCTCCACGACGGGGGCAACAGGAACCTCCTGAAGAATGTCGTGCGTGGCCGTGCGATGGTGGTTAGCGGTGGTCGTGATGGGTTTCCGGTGTTGGAGAGAGCCTGAAAAGGGGACGCCCCCAAGTAGTCCGGCCTGAAACATGCAGAAGACAGGGGTTAGGAGGTCCCCGGAGTGGTTTTCCGAGGAGGAGCCTCCGACGCCCAAGTTAGTGCCTCTAAATGACTGTGGCAACGTCGGATTTTCTGGAGTCGCCACCAATCAGTTTTCTTAGGTCGATTGGTCACCTTAAAATTGGTCTGCGAGAGTTCGGGGATCGGGAGTACGGTTACGCTAAAACAATATTGTTATAGCGCCCAAAATTGGCACCTTAGTTGATTTTAATTTTGTTTTACTTTGCTTTTAAATAATTTTTAGTTAATTTAGAAATTTTAACTAAATCAGTTAAAATATGAATTTTTAAGTTAATTTGTATAGAATCTTATACTTCCGAACCATGGACTCTGCCGAGTCATTTGGACACGGAAGATTTGGATTCCGAACCATGGACTCTGCCGAGTCATTTGGACACGAAATTTGACGAAATTTTAATCCATATCGTAAAAATATGGATTTTTTATCTTTTTATTTAATTTATTTATTTTAAAAGTTTGATATTTTCCAAACCGTAGATCCTGCCGAATCATCCGGATATGAAAATTATTTTAATTTAATTAAATTTTTCTAAGCGTGACTTTTTGATTATGTCAAACTAATTTTTTTAGATTAATTAAAAAGAAGTTTATCTAATCTAATCCTATAATTAAGCTTAACATTAATTTCTAAACTAATTCATAACTTTAATAATCCAAACAAAACTTAAAAAAAATAAGTAAAATAGCACCTAATTTGTAACTCAGAACAATATTAGAGTCTTGAATAGACAAATCAAATCAGACCAGGGGCAAATTATTTATTAAAAATAACTATCTAACCTAATCATATAATTAAGCTTAATGTTAATTCCTAAATTAATTTATGCCTTTAATTAGCTGAACAAACAAAAGTATAATAGAAAATAAGTGCATTTAATGACGTAATTGCAAATTAAAAAAAAACAAAATTAAAGTCTCAAATTGACAAATCAAATAAATCCAGAAGCAAAAAAATCAAAATTATGCCAAAATTATGAACTTTCATATCAGATCCGGACAACGAGTCGGTTTGCAATCGAGATTTCGTTATTTAATTTTAATTTTAATTTTAATTTTTGTTTTGTTTTGTTTGCTTTAAATAAAATCAATTAACATCCAAACCATGGATTCTAACCAAACCACCTGGATATGGGCAAATAATCGTTTTAAGATTTTATCAAACCACCAAGAACGGATCTTTGAAACTTTCCATGTGTTATAAAATTGACTCTTATTAAATCGTTTCTTAATTCCTGGATGATGAGAAAAGTAAGCAATACATGAGTAATTAATTTACTAATTATTTTTATACACTATTAATATTTGTTGTTTTCAAGATGCATTATGAAATCTAAATCACAACTATAAGAACAAGAGAATATAAAAATGAGTTAAACATTCCGAGTGACATGCCTATATAGATTTAATGATTAAATTTTATAGATGAAAAATCAAACAAAACAAAGAAAGAAATCAAAGAAATTAAATAAATAAAGAAGTAAATAAATAAATAAGTAAATAAATAAAACAGTCAAGTAAGTAAGTAAATAAATCAACCGATGAGTAAATAAAGAGAATAAATAAAAAGAAAACAAACAAAACAAAAATACAACAGACAACATGAAGTAAAATATTTAAGACATATTTTATATAAATTTAATAGTTAAGGTTAATGCAAAGTTCAAACAGACAGAATAAATAAAACAAAAGAAATCAATGAAAATCCAGCTGTCAGTGACTGATCTGCAAGATAAAATGAAGTTAGTGGCTTAAATGGATAAAATAAAGAAAACTAGGGACTAAGCAAGAATTTTTACCAAAAAAAGTTTTGACTGGTCAAAGACGTATCTGTTTCTTTTTCGTTTTCGTTTTTTTTCAATTCCAGTTCTGTTTCGTCGGCGATCAAGGCGGCGATGGGTAAGGGAGTTGGCGCGGCAAACGACGGCAGGGTATGGGGCGGACGACGCGATGAGGTGGACTGTGCAACGTGGCAGCTGACGGGACGGCAGTGTGCGGGGAAGGTGCGAGACGGCGAGGGCGAAGCGCAAACGGGAGGCAGAGACGGAGCGCCACCAGCAGGGGAGAAGCGACAGCAGGCTGGATGGAGGCGCTGCAGGAGGCGATATGGAGGAGCTCTGGAGGGAGGCGACGGAGCAGGAAGCTGGCAGCAAGGGCGAGGGGGCACAGCGGGCGACTGGCGCAAGCAGGAGGCTAGCGGCTGACGGCGGCGGTATCGCGGCAGCAAGAGGGTCGCGTGAGGGAAGGAAGTAGTGGACGAAACGGAGGGCGAAGCGCGAACGGGAGGCAGAGACGGAGCGCGACTGACGCAAGCAGGAGGCTTCGACGAGCTGGCGGTGCACTCGGCGACGGACGGGATAGGCGGAGGAAAGGGAAGAGCTGAGGACCGAGGGCTGAGAGGGCAAGAAAATGGAGGAGAGAAAGAGGGAAGATATTCTGAGAAAGAGGAGTTCTGGAGAAAGGAGAGAGCAGAGAAGCCAAGAGAGAGGGAGAGAGAGAAAGCGTGAATTAGAGAGAGAAGGGAGAGAGTTCTGCAAGATTGAGAGTGAGAGAGTCGGGGGAGCAGAGGGGATCAGAGAGAGTTGTGTCTGGGGTGTCGAGGGGAGCAAGCTGTGTGGGTAAGACGAGAGAGTTGTCTGTTAAATATAAAAGAAAAGAAGGCAGGAGAAGGATCCAGAGAGTCTCTGGATAAGGCCTCGGCAGGCTCAACTGGGGGAGGGATTTATCTAATTAATTAACTTTTTAAATTTTTTTTTTTTTAGTTTAATTTTCTTTTCTTTTCATCATCATTCATTTTCATTTCATTTTTTTTTTAAATCTTTTTAGTCACACGTATAGATATATATAAATACCTATAAAACTAAATGTCCAACCCTAAACTAATTGTTATCAATAAATATATATTATTATTTTTTTATAATTTTTTTTTTAATTAAAATTTTTTAATGAAGGTCGGACGAAATTGGGTGTCAACAATGACAAAGAGTAAGCACAAAATAGATTTGCCGGGAGTGTTTCTCTGGTATGCACAGAAGGGAAAGAAACTCGCTGGAGGCGTTTTTCTGGCATGTCCAAAGGAAAGAGAGGAGGAAGCTAGAACCCTGGAGCCTCAAAAAGCCCCTATCCAGCCCCCATTTACCGAGAGCCTTTCCTACTGTAAATAGGAGAAAATGAGCCCCTCTGATTGTGACACGTGTATGGACGGATGTTGTCCGTACCTCTGAGCAGAAGAGTGGCCAGCCGCCTGCAGGCTTTCTCGGGCAGTGGTTTGTCGAGAAGCGTGTCTCAGCGTGTCAGAGCGCAGACTGCAGTGGCTTGTCAGAGTGCTTGAGGTCAACGTTTAGTGCGTACGGGCGAATATGTCAGAGACTCATTCTAGTCACTCATCGCTCCTCCGAGGTCCATTCGGCCGACGTTACCTTTTAGGGGGACGAGCAAGGACCTCTCCCCGGGGTGATACCGTCTTTTCGGGGTGTTCTCATTCTTCCGAAGTCGGTTCATTCGTCCTCTGATGGAGAGGCGATATGGTAGTTTTCCGAGGTTGGTACGATGGGGCTTCCGAGGTCGTATATCTCAGGTGTTTGGCCCACTCTTTCTCCAAAGTCAGTGGGCCAGGGCAATAGCACTTCGGCTATCACATGCCCTCCTTCGGAAAGCCGGAGTGTAACTTCGGCTTGCAGCCCTTTCAGGAGCACTTTTCAGAGGATCCGGCTTATATCGTTTGCAAGGAAGGTACTTCACCATTTTAAGGGCATAGCCTGCTCGGGCGAATGTCGCATACCTGACTTTCACCGTCCTCGAGATTTCCAATCTTATTTTTTCTGTCTTAAATCAGTGGACTGTCATGCCTTGAAACTGGGCGTGTCAATCTGGGGATGCACCCAAATCTTCAGGATGTCAGAAAACGTGCTCTAGTTTCTCGCGATGATCGACACGTGGCAAGCGTCACTTGGGATGGCACTTCTTTTTGCGCGGGAAGAGTAATCACGGTGACGTTTCACTCCCATGCAGCAGTTATGATGCCTTTTCAATTGCCCTTCCCTGCTCTATA